>JAGDFM010000084.1:0-34989 GCA_019155715.1 Phytophthora pseudosyringae | reverse complement strand
GGGGGGTCTGCAGGATAAAGGGGGAGAACGGATGTGGCAGGTCGTTCAAAACCTTTGTGCCACTACGGTACTGTGCTTTGACAGGTTCATGGAGACCTGTTAGGTAGTACAATGTTTTGTCGTCGCCTTGTTGGTTTTCTTTTTGCCCAATTGCGCTCTTCTATCAGTCGTGTTACAGGTCCACTGAGACCTTAACCCTTAACCCTTAACCCTTTAACCCTTTCACTACCAGACAAGTGTTACTAGATAATAACTCTGAACAACGGATATTAATGATTACAATCAAATAACCGAGGAAAATAAAAGTTAACTAGGCGCTCAGCGTGAACCCGGACTCAGCACCAGGAGAGCAGCTCAAGTTGGCTTACCTGGCGCCGTCCTCGAAGTAGTCTGTCATATCGTTCTTCCAGTTGCCCTTGCGCTCGTGCTCCACTCTGCGTCGTCCTCTGTTGTCCCAGTTTACATAGTCTAGATCGGTTATTAATCAAGGGTTAACTTTTTATATTCATCATTAATATCACCATGTGAATGAGAAATATAAACGATTGTAATGATTTTAGTATTAAAATATCATCGATATTAACCATGAATTACCAACCTACTCTGGATATAAAATCCAGAGAATTAATGAATAACTTCGGACACGAAAATCCTCTCGTTTCCCTGTTTTCGTTCATGACTGTATTCGGTTTTATTTTCTTGAAGCCATCTTGCAGCGCCATTCAACGGTATGGTTGCATCGGAGTCGGCAGCGGTTCTGTCGTCACCTGCAGCTTCACGAAGTTCTCGTCTCCACGACGCTTGACCTGCACAGGGATGCGGCGGCCGATGGTGTAGCCCACGGTGGTCAAAATGTCCTTGGTGCTGTGCACCTTCTTCCCGTCGAACGAGACGATCACGTCGCCGGGCAGCAGGCCTGCCTTGTGAGCGGGCGAACCGGGGGCGACCGACTTGACGATCACGCCCTCCTTCACGTCTGGGAACATTCGGCCGATCTCTCTCAGCTCCCGGGTGTTGAAGTTGATCATCTGCATGCCGATGTACGGGCGCACCACCTTCCTGTGCTTGCGGAGCTGCTCGATCACCTGGACCGCCGTGTCGGCCGGGATGGCGAAGGAGATGCCCACGCTGCCGTCCACCTTCATGGTATTGATGCCAATCACCTCACCATCGAGGTTGATGAGCGGGCCACCAGAGTTACCAGCGTTGATGGCCGCATCCGTCTGGATGTACTCGCCGCCCTTCTGCGGATAGCCGAGCTCGCTGCTGTGCCGTGCGACTGCGCTGATGATGCCGGCGCTCACGCTGTTCTGCAAGGAAAACGGGCTACCGAGAGCGCACACCCACTCGCCAGCGCGCAGCTCGGACGACGCGCCGATTGAGATCATAGGCCACTCTTTCACCTCGTCGGACTTGATCTGGAGAAGGGCAATGTCCGACAATGGGTCTGCACTGTGGATCACGGCGGGGTAGTTGCGTCCATCCGCGAACGTCACCTGCCGTCGCATTTCAACACCCATCAGTACGCTATATTGTAAGTAAGCCCACAGCGTCTTACGTCATACAAAACCCGACCTGAATCTTAGAGTAGCGATTGCATCGCGCGACGACGTGGGCGTTCGTGACGATCAGCCCTTCCTTCGTAATAATGAATCCCGATCCATTGCTAGCAACATATCCTGTTATCGACACCATCAACGTAATTCATCAGTGTACAACTCCAACGCAACTGCTGGATGGGTGCCGTCAGTTTCCAAGCCGACCTGAATCAACCGCAATGTTCACCACGGCCGGGAACGCCTTCTCCACGGCATCGGCGATGAAGTTCCGCGATAGCACACTGTTCTTTCCGAGGCGTGCCTCCAAATGCGTAGCTTCCCCTGCAAGAGCGCAAAATACAGTGTTCAGCACGGTTCCTCTGAGCGCCGTTGCTCGCCATGGTGCCCACCTCGCTCGCCGTAGCTGACGACTGCTGCGACTGCGAGACCGGCGCCAGCAACCGCGTACGCAGCCGACAGAGAGCCCGCTGCGAAGTGACGAGGGCCTGCACTCGCCCTGGCGCTCAGTAGATGCCGCGCGCCACTGCGAGACGCAGCTCGGGCCGCCGCATGCCAAGAGCTCCGCCACATATCGCTACAATTCCACAAGAGGTCACACCCACCTTTTTGTATGCGAATATAATTGACCAATCGCCGTTGAGCACATTTCCGCTTCAACGTCTGACACTTGGTGGTGCTTCACTATCACGATGATCGAACTCCATGAGCTCCACACACGCTTGAGCGAAAAGCTCTTAGAAAGCAACCGCTAGCAGCAGCAGCCAGCAGTGTAATGTGAGCAAAAGGTGATTTCAATTCAAGGTGGCGGCGCATAGACGCACTTAAGTGTTTCGTGCTATCTACAACTGCTTAGGCGAAGTTCACCACGAGGCCTACGACTGCGAGGACGCCAGCCAGGGAGACCGTAGCCAGCGAAGCCGACGAGGAGCCGCTGCCATCGCCGACAGCGCTGGCCACTTCACCGGCCACCGAACTGGCTGTGCTCGCCGCGCTGTCGAGGACGCTGCCGGCCGTGCTGACGGCTGGGCCGGCCGCGCTGGACACTGTGTCAACAGCTCCATCCACCCAGCTGCCGGTAGAGTTTGCCGCCGCGTTGGCTGCACTGGAGACCGTGTCGACAGCTCCGCTAACCCAGCTTCCCGTCGCGTCCACGGCGGGCGAAGCTGCGCTGGCAGCAGTGTTGGCGGCGGAAGTCACTGCACTTCCAGCAGTGTTGGCGGCAGAAGTCACGTCGCTCACGACGTCGGCGGAGGCGACCGCGGCGAGGGTGGCGATGGCGAGGCACGAAAGGAAGCGGGTCATCTTGAGTGGTGGCGTGGAGATTGCTGGTGTGCTGTTCGCGCTTGGAGGCAAAAGTGGAAATGAGCTGAAACTCGAGCACTGACCCGGCCGCGCGGTGGATATTGGTGTCGCACAAGAAGCACATGGCGTCCAGCAACGCGGTCCTGATTCAGACGGTATGTTGGTGGTCACAAGAGACATTTGGCGCCCACAACGGCGCTGATCCGCCATGAATTGTTAAGGAAATCCAGCGCTACGCCATGACGGGCATGCCTAATGCCGAGACAACACCCCCGGCAGCGATGATAATGGTGGTCACTTCGGCCAGTGTAGCCATTTTTCTTTTCGTTTCGACAAGCCGTTTCAGTAGTCGGGTAATTTACCGCCGTGGTCGAGCGACAGCGGGCGGCGGAAATGCGGCGCGCGAATGTCGTCCCGGACCTGTCCTTCCTTCCTGTGGTCCGGCTGTCTGAGTAATGGTGTCTTGCGCTTTCCGTGCCCTCACGCTGACGCCGATTGCCGTGGTTCGCAGGGGACGCAGCAGCAGCTCCAGAACATGATCGCCTATATCCAGATTCAAAAGGAACTGCGAAAACTGCCTCGCGTGGATGGGTAAGCTGGTACGGGGTGTGGCTATGAGAATCCAGGGCGCTGTCTAACGTCGGGGGCATCTGCGAACAGGATCCGTATCATCAGGACGGGGGCAGCGGACTGCAGTGGCGTTGACGTGCAGCTTGCCGTGCTCAAGAAGAATGTAAATACGCTTGTCCTGAGTCGTTTACCGTGCGACTCTTGCAGCTCACACTTTGCATGCTTTGCACCACCTCGCGCTTTGTTATTCAGCCTCAAAGTCACGTCGGTGTAGAAGGGAGGATCGAGCTTGCTATTCGTATTTCACCTGCATTTCCAGCCGAAGCACCATTGATTTCATGCACAGCTGGGGCTGAAGTAAGGTATTCCATGTGGAAAATCTGAGTTCGTGCTAGTTCTCACGTTGTCTCTCACTGAACACTGCTAGCAGAACCTTCCTCGCTCTATGCTTCAAAATGGGCGGCTCAATATGTTGCAAGGAGGATGGCAACAGGGATACAGCTTGCGCCTGCTCATTAAGGACATGTGCTCAGGGTTAGAAGGGTCAATGAGGGAGCCATCAGTCTGCGCTCCTGTGCAACCGCTCTACGCTACCAATGTGCATTTGCCGGCACCATCGGCGCCGACTTTATATCCCGATAAGCCTGGGAAAGGTAGGCATTTTGGTTCACAATGCCATGTAAGACGACATGCAGCTACTTACCACGGAAGATTTTGTGTAGACGATTCGCGCCAAATGCTTTTCCGGTGCAAGTGGAAGGATATAGTGAAACAGTTCCCTGCACCAA
Source organism: Phytophthora pseudosyringae (assembly GCA_019155715.1). NCBI lineage: Eukaryota > Oomycota > Peronosporomycetes > Peronosporales > Peronosporaceae > Phytophthora > Phytophthora pseudosyringae. Next base: position 30,770 of record JAGDFM010000084.1, on the reverse strand, counting down.
TGGTTTGGACATTGTTAGAACTTCGACAAGTCATCGAACGGCACATTCCAGCAGCTATGCAGCTTGGTGTCTCGTTGAAGCTCCTCAAAAGGTAAGCTCCTACTTCGAAGTACAAACTTTAAATGTGGAGCCGGATGAACTGACGATGGAATGATTGCAGTCCTCATGAAGCGATGCTACTGAAGACAGACGAGGTACGTGAATGCTTTGTTTGTTTGGCACAACCGTGCGCTTTCAATTGAAAATGCATGTAGGATGTACGGTGGCTTTGTTCCAGCAATCTGTCCGTTGTATATATTCTCCTTCAAGGTTTGTCGACTGGCGCATCACGGTTTGTCCTTTAGAAAACTCACATTCCTATTGTTGATGCAGCTGAAGAGCAAAAATCACCGAGTCCTGTCGCCAGCGTGGACCTACTTGGATTGAACCGCTTATCTCCAAAGAAACCCCATGGCGCTCTGCCTGGGTCTCCCGCACGGCTTCTGTTGAGCTCACCTGCTCCCGTTGGAAGTGTTGATTTACTGGGATTGAACCACCAACCTCCAAAGAAATTATCAGGAGTAGCCCCGCCCCCTTCACCTGCGCGGCTTCAGTTGAGATCATCCTCCTTGGCTAAGATTCTCAAACCAGGGTGCACAGTTCGGGAGGTTGAATGGAAGGATCTCGCTATTCAAAAGCAAGTTGGAACTGGGAGCAGGTGCGTGACATCAGTAGGAATGAGCCAGACGATTGAAATGAATGGACTAAACCGGTTGATGTATGCAATAGCTGTCAAGTTTACAAGGGCAGCTGGCGAGGAGCAGAGGTTGCGGTGAAGTCGTAAGTTTGCCTATTGTCTCCGTCTTCATCTCACTTTTGCAGAGCATTCACCTAACGACCTGCTTGCAGTTTCACCGGAATTGATCGCGGTGCCGTAGAGCGTGAGTTCGCAAATGAAGTGGATACGATGCATCAACTTGGCCCCAACACATCGTTGGTACTACTCCTCGCGGTGTGTGCGAATCCACTTTCCATCGTATTGGAGTATCTTCCATTTTCTCTTTTGTACGTAACCATCCTATTGAGCAGAATAGGATGTTGTCCAATGGGACGGGCTAACGTTGTGCGTTGCAGCGAGCTGATCAACGGCGTCCCCGACAAAACGCGTCGAATCCCACCTTTCCCGACATCCTGGACTAAACGAGTTCATATGATGGTGCGCTCATAGCAGTTTAAACAACGCTCTTGAGCAGTGAACGATAGATCTGAATTGGTTGTTGTACCGTTCAGCTCGATATTGCTCGGGGGCTCCAGTTTCTTCACTCCTTCGACATCATCCACAGGTTTGTTGTCATCAATATTGCCGTAGCTTCACAATAGTCGGTCTAACCTTGTGTCACTTTTAAATGCACATTTGGTTTGATGGATAGGGATCTAAAATCTCTGTACGTCGTTTGCTTCAACGCATGCATATCTTTCATAGTGGGCGCTGACAGCCGACCGCATTTTGTTTTACTGCAGGAATCTGCTCATGACAGCCGAGGGGCGTGTAAAGCTTGCAGGTTCGACCACTCTGCTAATGCCTCCTGCATGAGTGTACAGGTAGATCTCACTGCCATTCTGTGCGCATGCAGACTTCGGGATTTCGCGCTCAAACGATCAATCGGAGCTAATGACGGGGTGTTGCGGCACCTTTCAATGGATGGCTCCGTACGTGCAAACTTAACTCATGACAAAACGGCGAAGGAAGACTCGGTGTCATGACTAACAAAGCTGCTTGGTTCAACAGGGAAGTCCTTACCAGCCAAAAGTACTCCTTATCTGCAGACGTGTACAGCTTCGGCGTCATAATGTGGGAAATATGCGAGTGTGCCGCTCCTTTCAAAGATCTAGCCCCTGGGCAGATCCCCATTGCAGTCGTGCAGGAGAGAAGACGGCCCATAATCTCGCCCAAGACCCCGTCGGTAAGACAGCATCATACTCAGGCGATCACGACCCGGACCTAAGAACTAAACTCGTGTCTCTACTCAATCAGCCGCTCCGCGACCTCATCCAGCGATGCTGGCAACACGAGCCAGCTCGACGACCCACTGCAGCTGACGTAGTTGGCATTCTCCAGGGCTTTTTCCCCGCTGCATGAGCCAGAAGACGAGCTCCGGGCTTCGCATTGGAAACCATTTGGATACACAAACTCTCTTTGCATCGATTCGAATCAATAGCCTTCCTACATGTTTCGCGCCTTACCTGAAGCACGGCTGACTCTCGAGATACTGCGTGAGCTGCGAGCGGAAGAGCTGACTAGTGATCGGCTTGCCGCTCTTGGTGTCGCTCAACGGGTTGCTCACCACCGTCTCCACGTAGATCTGCGCGTAGATGTACTTGAGCATGGGGGTCAAGTCGCCCGCCTGGTTGTCCGTCATCATCACAAAGCGCAGGCCGCTGGGCGTCTCGTACTGGTGGCACGTGTACGAGTTCGTCTGGTACCTCTGCATGCTCTCGGGCGCCACTCCAGCGCCCGCAACGGCGGGTTCGGCCGCTCCGAACGGGTCGGCGCTCGCTTGCGTCGCCGTCGCGGGCGCGATCTTCCCCACGAACTCCTTGAGCGAGAAGAGCAGGCCGAACAGCAGGCGCTTCTCCTCCTCCGGGTCCGAGTACGTCACGCTCTTGCCGCCGGGCACAGGCCACTTCTCCTGGTACAGACACGACCCGCTGCGCGTGTAGATGTAGAACGAGTAGATCATGACCGTCACTCCTCCCGATGAACGCAAAGGTGCACAAGTCACAAGAAACTTTGCCATGTTTGGTGTGGCACACATAGGCACTCCGATCACTTGCGATTTGTATTGCCACCCACCACAACAGCATTGGCCGTCTCGGTGACAAGCAAGCAAGCAACGTACGTCGCAGGCTTGAACCTCCCAGCGGCTTGAACGCCACCACCACCACCACCACACAGCCTCCTACTCTCGGACATGGGGATGGCGCTGGAGCAGCTTTTGGTGCGCGTCTCGGACGCGCCGGAGGCCTCTCCAAACAGCGAGACGTGCGTGCAGCAGGTGGCGAGCGCCTGCGGGCTCGCGGCAGCCTCGCACGGCGACGGCGCCAAGCTCTGCACGCTCTCGGGCTTCGCGGACACCAAGCAGCAGCTGGCGGTGGCCTGCATGCTGCACTGGCAGCTGCAGCAGCCCAAGGAGAGCGGCGCTACGGTCTCCGTGAGCGACTCGGCCATGGGCACGTGCTTCTCGCTGGCGGAGCTGCTCAACTGCGACAAGACGGCGCTGGAGACGCCCGAGGCCGGCGCAGTGAAGGTGCTAGACGCCGCTGCATTCGTCCAGCAGGTGCTGCAGCAAGAAGAGGAAGGCCACAAGCTGCAGGTCCTGGACTGCAGAGAGCCGAAGGAGTTTTTGGGCCTCGCCAGCGGTAAGGAGGTGTCGGGACACCTCGAGGGTGCAAGGAACGTGCCGTTTGCGTCCATTTTCACGACGGATAGTGATGCTGAGGACGAGGAGAAGTGCGAGGAAGTTCCTGCTGTCGACAAAAGCGGCGCTGGAGCGTTCCTGCTGCCTGTGGAGGAGCTGAGGGACGTGTTCGAAGTGAACGGCATTGATCTGGACAAACCCGTTGCAGTCGTGGCGAGTATACCGGCAGAAGCTGCTGCGGTTGCCACTGCGTTGCTACTTGCGGGTCAACGCGCTTGGATCGCGTTTTGCATAGAAGCACTTACGGACACGTTGATCGCATCGTTCCCGTCTTCATACACGGGCGACATTTTCTACCAAGGCCGATTACTATACAAAGACGACAAGGGCGGCTTTGATCTCTCGCCGCAGTCGGGTGAAGTCAACGCAACCGAAGAGGATAAGAAGGAGGTGGAGGGGCTAGAAAAGGCCTACAGCGACGAGCTCAGCGGAAAAGCAAGCAACGAGCGAAGAAACTCCAACAAGAATGAAGAGGGAGAACAGGTGGAGGAGATTGTATGGATAAGGGACGGCCACCGCTTCTTTGATATGCCATCGCCTGTCGGGAAGGACGAGTTCTTGGATGCGTCACGAACAATCTTCCGCGTGGTGTCGTTCGTCCTGGCGCCTTTCGGATTCCCTGCATCGTTGCGCAAGAAGCGTTCGCTGCAGGAGGTGAAGACACAGTGTGGATCGCTATTCCAGGACGTGATCGAAGTATGCTCAGACCTCATTTATCAAGAAAAGGAGCTCAATGAAGGCGCGATGGCTATGAGCGTGCACAAGTGGGTGGAGGAAAAACATGACCACGAATGTACTGCGCAGGTTCAGGCTATCAACGAACTCTGGGAAGTCCTATACACACCACCCGCCGTGGTAGAAGTTCCTGACCTCAGCGAGGAGCACGTGTTCGATCTCGTAACTAAACTTGAGAACAAGGTGCGCGAGTTAGTGAGCCAACGTACGCCTTGGGCGTTTGATAGTGTGCATACTGAGGAGGAAGAGTCAAGCGACGAAGAAAGTGAATTTGACCCTCAAGAGACGGTGATCAATCTGGAGGAGGAAGAATTTCGCGATGAAGAGCTGAATGAGATGGATAAGGAAGATGAAGGAGACGATGCTACCGAGGAAGGTGCTGGTCAGCAGGAAAACATTGCCAAGGCAGAGACCGTTGCTAAAGCTGAAACAACCACCAAGGAAGACGTGGCCACTGGAGAGCAAGCTGTCGCGGAAGAAACCATCGCCAAGAAGGAAGTCAACGCTGATGAGGTCGATGCCAATGGCGAGGAGGCTATTCCCAATGAGGAGGCTGTAGAGCGAGGGGAGGGCACAAGTGACACGATCGATACCAGTAAAGATGGTGCCAACGCAGAGGAAGACACAGCAACAGCAACCGAGAAGAACGTCAAGAACGAAGACTCTCCCATCCAGGAGCGACCAGAGCCCGTAGATAAGCTCGCGGAGAGCTGGAAACACATGTACCCGAGTGTCGTGTACGCACTCGGTTTCATCCCGCAGGACGTGGACGCAAACCACAAAAAGCTGAGTACGCTGCAGATCAAGTCTTTCATCCAGGCTATTGCGGAGGCTTCGTGGGATGTAATCAAGGACGAAACCAAGGATCTCAGTCAGATTGAATTCCAAGCGCTGTGCGAGACGCTCCATGATGAAAAGCGGGAGCAACTCACGGATCGCGTGGCTGAAGCGGAGAAGTCACTGTATGTTCTCAAGCACTTCCTCACTCGCTCCTTAAAGACGGACGACTCTCTTGCTGATAAGCTGGCAGGCGTTCGTGAAGCTGTGCTGGATGGTGATATGCGCCGGCGGTCTGGTCGCAACCAAGTCGCTCTCGCAGCGTACTCGAAGGCCTTCGAGTATATCCCTCTTTATCACAAGGACCTTGAGAACGCAGTGGTTGGACGGGCCAGGTGTTTCCTCGACATGAACGAGTTGGACCGAGCGAAGACCGAAGCTCTTATCGCGCTTAAGTTGAACCCGTACAGCGTCGGCGCATACGAGTGCTTGGGAAGCGCTGAGGAGAAGACGGAGCACCCTGAAGCGGCAATGCAGCACTACGTGACGTCCTTCGTTCTTGATGGATCGCGCTCGGCGGAACACGCTGAGTCGATTGACCGCGCTTCGCGTCAGGTGGGTCGGCGTGTGGCGAAGACACTGTTCGCGAAAATGGAGAAGGTGCATGAACTTCCGTCTTCGTGGCTGGTGGACAGCTACTTTGAGTCGTTCGAGCACGACGCCGATTACGCAGCACGTGTGCCGTTTGACATCGTGAAGAAGGAGGCCGTAGAGCAGTCAGACCTGGACGCGCTCACGCTACTTCACCGCGCGATTCACTTCAAACGCACGAAGAACTACGGCGAGGCTCAACGAGACATCTGGACGCTGGTGGCCAAGGACATGGAGGCCGAGGGACTTTCGGTGGAGGACCGCGCGTTGGCTCTCAACCTGCACGCGTCGCTGTTGTACGTAGCGGGCGACGTTCACACGGCTATTGAGGTCATCAACAAGAGCCTAGAGCTCCAACCGACGCTGGTGAACTCATTGGTGAAGAAGGGCGGGTTCCTGGCAGAAATCGGCGAGACGGACGAGGCCACTTCGTGCTTCTCCGAGGCCATGGAGCTGGACGCGAACGAGGCCGACGTGCATCTGCACCTGGGACAGATGGAGCTTCTGGACGGCGACTACTACAAGGCCACGCAGTGTCTCCGTCGCTGCATCTCGCGGTCCGATGCGCTTCCTGTCATCCACGTGTCGTACGGCATGGCTCTCTACAAGAGCGGCTCCACGTACCAGGCCAAGGACGTGTTCAAGGAGGCCTCCAAGAAGTTCCCCGAGTCCGCGGAGGTGCACCTGTTCCACGGCGAGGTGCTGGCCGACCAGGGCAACTACGCCGACGCCATGCGCCACTTCCTGACCGCGTGGGAGCTGTCGCCGCAATGTCCGCTGCCGTTTCTGAATGCTGGCCGCGTGTATGTGGGCACGAACGACCCCATGCGCGCCATCGCACACTTCGAGCAGGCGCTTGAAGTGGACCCTCGCTGCAGTTCGGCGCACCTGGACATCGCCCAGGTTCTCTTCGCGCAGGGCCGCACGAGCGAGGCGTTCGAGCACTTTGAGGTGGCCGCGTCCTGCTGCCGCTTCCTGCCCGAGGTCGAGGAGGTCTGCGCCTGCCAGGAGATGGCCAAGATGCAGCTCAAGGTCACGGAGATCTTGGGCGTCGAGCTGCGCCACATCATGCGCAGCAAGTAGACAAAGACACAGCTTGGAAATACATGTACGTTGTGATGATACCTGCCACTTCAACGTCACATGGGTACAACCTGTGACAAGTCATATTTTGTGTGGAAGAGCACGATTTGGGGCACTCAAGGTCGTCTAGGATTGTCGTCGATCTGTCCCTGTGCTTTGTGAGCTGTCGACATGGCAGGAGGGAAGCACCAAGCGTTCACGTACGCGACGATCGTGGGCCTTGCTGGCGGCGCCGGCTACGCGCTGAAGCACCACGTCCCGTCGCTCGTGGGCGGCATGGCGCTGGGCGTCGGGTTCCTGGGTGCCGGGCTGCTGGTGCTCACGGAAACCATCACGGACCACCACTTCGAGCACGGCACGTCGCTGGCCATGTCGGGCGTCATCGCGAGCGTCATGGCACGGCGCGCGGTGCTCACGGGCCTGCGTGCCCCGGCACTGATCGCCACGGCGGGGGCCATGTCGGCCGGCTACCACGTGCACCAGCTCAGCAACCCGCCGCGCAAGATGCGCTACATCCCTGGAGCTCCACCCGTGCCCAGCAGCTACGACTAAGGACGGACGGTAGTCGACCAAGTGTTGTCACCAGGTCAATCGTGGCATCCATCCAGCGTTGCCACTGCGCCGTAATTAATGCGAAAAAGTAAGTGTTGTTGTCTCCATTGACTTGCCGCACTAACTTACCGGCGTATTGGGCAAGCGCGTATGTCTTGCTTCATGACGTATGTTAGTCCCAAGGGTTTTTTTTATGGATGTAAACAGCAGTGGTACAGTGTACCGATCTTGGGAGTCAACTTCACTTCGCTTGTCATCCGCCTCATTTTTCCATTCAGAGACTTGGAGCTCTGGACGATGGCGCACCACCCGACGTACACGATGGCCGGCCTGCTGACGGCGGGCGGCGTGTTCGGCTACCTCAAGAGCAAGAGTGTCCCGTCGCTGGTGGCGGGCGTGACGCTGGGCGCGGGCTTCGGCATCGCGGGCTTCCTGCTGCAGAAGGGCGAGATGACCAACGGCCACGGCGTGGCGCTGCTCGTGTCGTCGATCACCACGGGCGCCATGGGCTTGCGCGCCGTGCGTACCAAGAAGCCGCTGCCCGTGTCGGTGGCGTCGCTCGGAGCGCTGTCGGCCGCGTATCACGCGCACCGCTTCACCGAGTGGATCGGCCAGGAGTAGAAGCGAGACCAAGCCAAGCTCCACCCAAGCGTATCAAGCTCTCGAGACCGTAGAGACTTCCGACTCAAATGAAGTTGTCAATGCCTTTTTGTTCTCTTTGATTTAGATCCAAGTACTCTATCGCCATGGATGAATGTGAAGCTGGTGCTGTCGCGGTAGTTAGACGGTGGTGCTCTGGACGGACGAGACGCAGGCCGCCAGCATGTCCTCGAACATGACGCCCGTCATGTTCTTGGTGAGGTAAATGGTGTCCTCCACGCCTTTCGCGCCGGCGGGGGAGGTCGCTAGGCCGTCCTTCACACCCGGGGAGAAGGAGATTTCCACGCGGAAGCGGTCCTCGCTGTCCTCGGGTAGCGAGGGGGTTTCGAAGACGCGGATGACAATGTGCGCGAGGTAGTTGATCTCCGCGACACGATCCAACGCACGTCGACTGCTGTCCGAGATGAGTCTGGACTCGCGGAAAACGTACTTGCGCTGCGTCATGTGGTCGTTGACGCTGATCCCCATGCGCTTGAGGATCTCGTTGCTGAACTTCTCCTGCTCGAGCGAAATATCGTACTCGTCATCTTCACCGCCATCTTCGTGCCGCGCGCGCCACGATGGGCACTGGAAACGCAACACATTCAGCAGCGTGTGCAGGTGGCTCTCACTCGTAAAGTAAAGACGCGTGCGAACCTGGGTACCAGGGCTCTTAATGCGCAGCTCCTTCGCGTAGGACGGGTCCAAGCGGTATCCGTGGTGCTCAATATCCTGGTCAGCGATATCCACAGGACCATCTTCAGCAGCAGCGTCACCATTTCCGTACAGGCTCCTCGAGGAAGAAGACGACCCTTGTTGTTCTCCCGATGCGGACATGACAGTCACGATATCTGCCCGGATCTTTGCGCACAGGGCTTGCGAAACACGGTTACCAATAGACTGTTTTTCCTCGATATCCATGCCGTACTCTTGAGAAACATAACACCGCGCAAGAGCTTCAGCGAGCTTGAAAAGCTCGAGACCACATTTCCAACCGACACTCGAGTTGTGGAGCAGGTCATACTTGCTGCAGTCATGCACATCCGGAATCTTGCTCAGATCGAACGTGTTCGTTTTGGTCGAATAGAAGTCGCGGAAGATCTTATCCCAGCGCTCAAACATGAGGGAAAATGTTTCACCCATATACAATGGAGTTGCTTCGTCAGCCTCTGAGTACGAATAACAACAGTTACGAAGTCAGAACCATAAATTGTTAGACCGGTATCCAGCACAGACTTAGCCACAACTCACGCTTATCCTGCACACGCTCGGCGATTTCAGTTCGAAGTTTGCGAACCAGCTCCAGCAGGCGAACCAGCGCTTCCTTCGGGTTCTTTATGATTTCCAGTGCCTGGATGATCGATTCCGTTTTCAACGGTGCAATCGCAGCCTTCATCTCTTCGATGGAAGAGTAATCGCGCTGAAGTAACGTCCTGAGCTTGGTCTTTATAGTCTGCATCTCCTCGGTAGCATCAGCTTGTCCAGAGTGATCCAGCATCTTATTTGCGTCTGCATACAGCAGAGTGCGAGCAAGTTAGCAAAACGGTACCAAGTACGGCGACATGACACGCAAAAGGAAAATTGACATACCTCTTCCCAGAGTTGTGACGAGACTCACGAGGATAGGTGTAAGATCTCCTTCCAGCTCTAAAAAGCCTTTAGCAAATGCAGCTGCCGTCATTTGCACGCGTCCTTCGTCCGATGTGAAGATCTTGAGGTCGTGACGGAACGTCGAGTGCAAGCGCAACAATCCACCCTCTTCCACTTCAACAGGATACAATCTGTTTCGGAAAGACTGTCCCAGTTCTTCTCCTTGTTGTCTACCTCGTTCAGTGAGATCACCTCCCCACTTCAAGATCATGAGAACCTTAGCTTTCCCTCCTCCTTCTGGGGATTCAGCGTATGCTGCAGCGGCGGCAGCGTAACTTTTGTGCGGCTTAAATTGCACCTTGCGGTTGATACCGGCAAATTTCCACCGCTCCAGCACGCGTTTCATCTGCAACAACTTTTCAAAGCTGTCGCCACCTTCAACTTCCCACACGGCGTCCTTCGAGCCGACACCTGGAGCGTACGCCTTAATCAGGCTACGCACCAGGTCGAGCAACTCTTGAAGATCACAAACTGCCTTTACCTTCACCTCGTCATATTTGCCTTCACTGCGCCGTTTCTCGTAGAAATCTACGAGGTCCCTCTCCCAGACAAGAGTTTTGAGTTTCTGTTTAGGTGTGCGATCACCATGACGCACCACAGCGATCACACAGCGCAGTTCCTCCCGATTCTCGTCATCCAGCAGTAAGCCTGCGCTGCTAGCGCTTGCCACACTCGATTCGGAGGCATCCGATCCCGAACTCGGACGTGTGCTGTGTTCTCGCCAGTCCTGACCTCCGTTGCTGATGACGCTGGGCTCCGTGGCGTACTGCGGACACATCTGCGTACCCATAGAGGTTAGTGAATTGGCACGGCGTTGGCGAAAGTACCGCGAACGCAGTGCCGACACCAAATAATTGTGCAAGATCAGCCCGCAATCATCGTAATATTTCTTCGAGTTCTTCACGAAACTCCAACCGTTCACGTCGCACACGTATGAGCTGCCCCGCACACGCAGCAGGTCGAACCCGCACACCGTCTGATGGAAAGCCAGGCACACTTTCCTCGCCATCTCCTTCTCCGTCGAGTTCAAGATGACAGGGTAGCGTACTTCCTTGCCGGCCGAGTCGCGCACCACGCGGCCATCGAGCACGGGCGACTTGCGGGCTTCCGCGTGGCCGTAACTCGACCCAACCGTGTAGACCTTGACGTCCGTTCCTTGGGTATTCAGGAACTCCTCGTACAGATACGAGCCGTCCCTCCGTACGCGATTCACGTCCGGGTAAAACTCACTCGATCGGTCTCCAACCTTCCGGAAGAGGCGTTTGCTGCCTCCGCCGGCGCTCGTCGGGTAGTAAATGTAGACGTTGTGGTCCTCTGCGTCCGCGGGTTTCTCCACGAAGGGCTTGTTGATGCGCACGCCGTTGACCTCGACGTAGTTGTCGTGCTCGATGAGTTCTTCCTGCATGCCGCCGGGCAGGTCTCGGTTCACGATGACGTGGCGAGGCACCTGGATGCCGTGTCGCGTGAGCAGCGCGTACACCTTGCGGCGGTCGAAGAGCACGTGCTGCATGCCCAGCTCATTGACCAGCACGGGGCGCACGCGGCGCACATACTCCTCGGCCTTCTCGAGCGGGAAGCCCGTCGAGTAGAACGAGATGAGCGCGTCGCACGCCGGCCATGTCTCCACGGGGCGCTTGAGGATCGTGTCGTCGTCGAACACGAGCACGTCGAACTGCCGCTTCTTCTCGAGGCGGCGCAGGATCTCGCGCATGGGCTTGGAGCGCGTCTTCTTCTCCATGGCGCACACGCCCACGATGTACTTGGACACGCCCGGCGGCGGCGAGCACGGGGGCGACACGGCCGCCAGCGCGGCCGGCGGCGTCACCGGGAGCGACTGCGTGCGCTCCATCGTGTGCAGAGTGAAGGTCCTGTGGGGGTTGAGAGAGGGCCTGCCTTTACTGTGCTAGTGGCCGGCCGCCGTTTCCATCAACTGCTGCCGAGGATGATAAAGCCGAAGTGGTGAGCGCTTGATGGTTTGGGAAGTGGATTCGCCCAATGAACGAGCGCCGCCGATCTATTTGTAGCCACGTGATGTGGTGAAGGCGATGCGACAGAGGACGGACCGCTTCAACTTGCCCTGGCCAACCAAGCAGCGCAAGATTGATGGCAGACTGCCATGTGCGACTGCGACAGTGCGGCGGTCAGTGGCAAAATGAGCGACCTGTTCCACATGGTTGGCAACGCGGTGGTCTCTAAAGCGAGTGTACATGACGGCAGTGAATCGTTGCCAGCGAAAACTGTGATGGTCTCGCGTCGATTTCGTTCGCGCTGCCGCGGTGAATCTCGGTCGAGTTGATGCAAGCCACGCAGCAACGCCTCGTTTTGTGTCGGACTTGAAGCGGGCGGTTGGCTGTGCGTGTGTGTCGCTTGCCCCGCGAAGAGACGCGATGGACAGCGACGACGAAGCGCGCGTGGAGCTGGCGCTCGCGGTGGAGGTGCGCGCTCTGCGCGGGAAGCTCCACGCTCGAGACGAGGAGGTCGCTGCACTGCAGGAGCAGGTGGCGGCCGTGACGGCGCAGCTCCACGAGACGTCGGACGAGCTCGAGCACCGCATGACGTTCGTGGCCGATGCCATGACGCAGATCGGAACCCTCGAGGCCCAGGTCGCCGAAGCCAAGCGCGGCTTCTTGACGCGCGAGATGCAGCAGCACGAAGGCGAGCAGCGTGAAAAGGCCCTCGACGCCGCGTTGCAAGACAGGGAGAAGCAGTGCGAGCACTGGGAGGGCGAGTTTCACCGCGTGGACCGCGAACTTTCGGCGCAAAAAGCTACCGGCCGGGAGCTCAACCGGGAACTTCAGACGAAAACCGACGACGTGCGTGCCTGGAAGGCCAAGCTGCAAGCTGTCATGACGTCAGTGGACGAGCTCAAGCTGCAGAACTCGAACTTTCGCAAGAAGGAGTGCGAGTGGGTGGCCACTCTGCGTCAGCATGCCGAGGCGGCGGAGTCGAACCAGCGAGCATGGAAAGCCCGGTTCGCGAAGCGCGAGCTGAAGATTGAGTCGCTTCGGAGACAGTGCCAAGATCGTCAGGAAGAGCTGGAACGGGTTGAGCGTGAGCGTGCACAGGAGAACGAGGAGCGCGAACGGGGCAAACGCGACGTAAGCGAGCAGCACCTTGACAAGCAGAAGCACTTGGTGGCGCTGCGAGAGAAGGTGGGGAAATTGACCGCAGCCGTCGAGAAGGCGCAAGTCAAAGAGCAGCTCTTCCGGAAGGAGATCTTCCGTTTACGCGAAGAACTTCTACTGAGTGAATCCCAGCGCGAGACTGAGCACCGACGGCAAGAGCAGCTCATCGAGGGGAAGGAGAAGGAGGTGGCCTTCATTTGGCAGAAATACGTGGAGATCGTGCCCCTTGCAGAGGAGAGCAGCTAGGATACGTATCCGTTCAAAACGAAGCATCATGAGGGCGGTTTGCATTTTGCTGAGCTGAATTGGCTCTTATCATGTTGAACAAGCAGTTGGCATAAAGATCAGGACGCTAGCCGTTATGGGACGTAATAGGGAGCAAGTGCGTGACGTTCGGACGAACACTCGAGTGGTTTCGAGAAAAATGCTCGCTCCTCAAAAATAGCAGCAGCACGAGCGATTTGCCATGGCTGAGGGTGCTGAGCTATCTAGGGAGAAGGCGCGTCCAGAGACGAGAGCGCGAGCGTGAACGCGCCGTGGTGGCACTAGGACGCGGCGGAACAGGCTCGCCGACTCGGCGTGTGGGGCTTTCGCGCACCCGGGGGATGAAGAGGGAAGTGCCCAGTGTGTTCCAGTCCGCCGCTTTTCAGAATGGAAGAACTGGGTTTCTTTAACGAGCGAGAGGCAGAATGCTTCGAACGCGAAGACACGCTGGTACGTTCTGCTGTCAAATGTCGAGTGCCTTCACATGAAATGGCAAATTGCGTAATGATAAATGCTTAGCTATGATGCTAACGCGTTCTCTGTGGTTCTACCTCCCCTTAGTCACAATCAGACCTCGAAAAGCTCAATGTAGACGAAAACATGCCGGAAATGGAGAGAGCGGAGAAGCTCCTCAAGATAGGGCTGGACAAGCAGAAGATTAGCATCTTGAACTCGTTGCCCAAGATTCTGGCGAGCAACAACTCCAAGGCAAATGTCAGCCTTATCCTGGACTGTATGAAGGTGAGGAGGCCACCAGTGTATCGGTTGAATCAATAGCTTTCTATGCTGGTTGGTGACTGACCCTATTGCATATTTCACGCCGCTAGGGAGTGTGGCAAAAGTACGAATCGGAGATGAATGCGGACTCTGCGGTTCTTCTTGAGTTGTTCAAGGGACTTGCCAGCTTGGCGTGCACAACAGTCGACGGAAAAGTGCTGAGCTACCCGACCGTCACCTTTCATGAAGAGTATTCCCAGCAGCTTGAGACCTGCCGAGCCGAGAAGAAGAACGTAGTGTTCCTTCTCTCTGACGAACAGGTCGCAAAGCTGCTGGTTCCTTTCGCGCTCGATATTATCGCAGAGATCCAGCAAAAGGATTACGCTGAGGAAGCAAGCTTGGCCGTTGTTGCACTGCTTCCGCGTATTGGTACTGCACTGAAGAAGACGCAGGTATGAACAATACAGGAAAGCTACAGGTATTTGTTGAACTAACAGCTCTTTATTTTCAGATTCTGCGAGTGGCCATCGAGAAGGGAGATGTTTCTCAAACACCCGGCTCGAGACTTATTTGCTGCTTCATTCTAGGCGCTATCACCGCGTTAAACCTTTTGTCTGCCCCAGACATTGAAGGACTTTATTTCCAGAAGGTCTGATTTGCGTTAAATGCTTACATTGCTTTGCTTCTTGTAAGACTCGAGGCTAACTCCACTTTTGTTGGTAGATGATGGCATTGTGCCAAGACACAGATGCTGAAGTTCGCAAATGCATGTGCATTCAACTGGATGGTTTGGCGCGGGCAGTAGGGTGTGTTCAAAAGCTTTTCCCCGGCTTATCAATACTGTGCTCTTACGTATTGCTTGTCATGACTTAATCGAACACACAGAGAGGAGCACGCTTGCAAGGAGCTTCTACCAGAGCTTTTGGAACTACTAAACGACGAAGAGGAACAGGTGGGAAGGGTAGTTCTTGGTTGCACCTTTTCACACAGTACTCATAATTGGCGCTAATTATTTGCCAACTCTGTAGGTCAAGCAAACTGCATTCCTGACCCTCCTATCGCTAATCGACTTTTTTCCAGCCCGGGATCGCTCCAAGCAGATAATTCCCGAGTTCGTCAGTATTGCTGAGTCACTTCCTGACTATCTGGTACCCTCTCTAGCCGAGCAGTACGGACACATTGTCACAAAGCTGGCTTCACTTAACCACCTCGGAAACGATACTGGTCAAGTGTTTCTGCAAAGCTACTCGAAGCTTTGCTCTCATGAGGAGCTTGAGGTTCGGCAATACTGCGCATACAATTTTCCTGCCATCGTGAAAGCCTTTGGATCGACGTATGCATCAACGTTGATGGACGACTTGTTGGCTAAGCTGGCGAGTGATCTGAATGAAGAGGTTTGTATGATCACATGCTCGAAATCAAGAACATGCGATGACTAACTTGATTCGAATGCTTGTTTGGTGTCGCGCATATCCAGGTTCGGCATCGTATAGCTGCAGGTATTCATGAAGTTGCCATACTGCTCGGACAGCCGCGCGCGATGCGGTATCTCAAGATATTAGTGCTGAATTTGATGAATGATGAATCGCCGGCGGTTCAAGGAATGGCAATATCCCGAGCACCTCAACTCCTGTCTGCCATGATCAACCCAAGCGATGAGGATCAGAAGGTATGCCCTTTGTGTATATGTCACCTTAATGTCGACATCATTTATTCTAACCCTTGGTTTTTGCTTCGTCCTAGGCCACGATCCTCGACGCAGTTATCAAGGCGGTCGTTGAGTACCACGGCATTCTACCGCCGAGTCGAAATCGAGACCAGCTTGTATTTCTTGAAACGTTGCAGAGTTTTCCGTCCTGGTTCTCATCCACACAGATGTACGAGATGGTGATACCGATCATTTTCGATTTCATCGAAGATGGCGCTCGTCCAGTCCAGTTGCTTGCGATGCAAGTCGTGCTCAAGTGCATTCGGTACAATGACACTGCCAGCCACCGATATTCCCTGCTCAGCAGGCTTCGGACGGAATATGGTCACTCCAAGAGCTACTGGCGTCGGATTCTCTACCTCGATGCGTGCGTCTACGCTCTCACTGTGAATAGTCGGCTATACTGCCAACGAAACTTTCTGGAGGTAGCAATTGATCTGCTTGATGACCCCGTCCCCAACGTTCGGTTGAAGGCCATCTCGCTCGTGCCGGTCTGGAAAAATGCTCTCTCTTATTTATCGGACGAGAAGCCCCTCGATCGGATCCGGCAGTTCTTGGACGAATCGACCATCGACAGTGATCGGGACGTCGCGAATACACTTCAGGAGACTCGCCAAATGGTTGAAGCGAGTAATGTCGGGCAACAGCGACGACCACAAGACGACGCTGAGGACAAGCGAAAATTGGGCGAGGAGGAGAATTTGGGGCTGATGACAGACCACGAGGATTCATCAGCTGACTCCAAGTGGTCCAGCATGCTGGAGTACACGTTAGTTGTAGGAAAGGACGGCCAAGTGGTTCGACGGGCTCGAGTCAAGTCGTTTGACCTCGTGAACAAAATCGCTAGAGTGCCCGGCAAAGACACCGGACGAACAAGTGCGATGAGCGTCGGTGGAAGCTTGGGAAGCAGTCTGAGCATGGGTAGCGGGAGCAACTCGATGGCCTTGGCAATGGGCATCGGATCAAAGCCCGAGCCGAGTAAAATGAAGGCGGCAGCTCCCAAAACTTCCAACAAACCCTCACCGCCAATAACGACTCTGCCGAACTGCGCCACAGCTCGACCTGGCCACGCTAAGATGCCACAAGCAGTCAAGGTTGCAAATTCAACGGGTAAAATAATAACTTCTGGGAGCAAGAGCGCATCCGGACCCACCCGCTTGGGAACAGGCTTATCCAAGGACACCGGAGTGATCACTAAGATTCCCATTATCCGGCCATCGGCACCAGCCAAGCGTGAAGCGAGCCCGTCGAGTAGTACGAAGCCCACCAATGCTACCCTGGCGCTGGCACCGGGACCATCGAGCAGGTTAGGAACAATAGACAGCGGCAGTGTGGGTGGCCTCAAGCCTCAGAAAGCGTCCGGTCCACCAGGAACCCCCAAACGCTAGTAGCAATAAGTGATCCTACAAGTAATCAACCTTCAGTCTCATCTAGCACATTTGCGGCTCTCTCAATCATCTATTTCAAACAAAATCAAAGCAGGAAGAAGCTCGGTTCGATCAACAAGATATTTAACAGCAATTAGCACAGCACCCATTTGAATTGAGGAGCTGGTCGTTCGTCCATGGAAGACACACGTTAAGCTGTCCTCGCAGCATTAACTCGGTACTTGTCCATGAATTTGGCGTGGAACTTGGACGTTTTCTCGATCACCTCGTCCACGGCCTCCTCGGGCGGAAGGATCGTGGAGCGGAAGTGCCACGTACCCGCCTTCTGGCCGAAGCCTGAGCCGGGCACCACCACAATTCCCGTCTTGTCCAGCATCTGCATGCAGTAGAACGCGTCGGGGGCCAAGCCAGCAGCCTTGGCGGCCTCAACGGCCTTGGGCGGAAGCGTGACGTTCGGGAACGTGTACATGGCACCCTCAGTCTCGTTGCACGTGACTCCCTCGAGCTCGTTGAAGGCCTTCACTAGCTTCAGCGCACGGCGCTTCAGCGCCTCAAGCGTGCCATCACGCTGCGCAGCGTAGCGCTCATACGACGCGTCGCCAGGCTGCGGCGGGTTGGTCATCATCCCCACCATCAACTGGCCCTCGATGTTCGAGCACAGGTTCACAGACATGAGTTTGTAGAACTGCTCCTTAGCGCCGTCGTCAATGTTGACCAGCTCCATGTAGCCACCGCGGCGACCGCACTCGCCCGTGAAACCCTTGGACGTTGAGTGGAACGAGATCAGCTCCACGTCGTCGTACGCCTTGCCCATGTCGCGCAGCACCTTCTTGAACGACACGAACTTCTTGCCCTCAGCGTACACGTTCTCCTGGTAGACCTCATCGGCCAGGACCAGGATGTCTTCCTCCTTGCAGAACTTGATGATCTCCTCGATGTTCTTCACCGATAGACACTGGCCCGTGGGGTTGCCAGGGTTGATCACAGCCATCGCACGCACCGTCTTGCCCGCGTCACGAGCCTCTTTCACAGCGCGCGCCAGCTCCTTCACGTCAAGGCCCCAGGTGTTCGCCTCATCCAGGTAGTATCCCACCAGGGATCCGCCGTTGATGGCGATGGCCGCCGAGTACAGCGGGTACTGCGGGATGGGGGCCAGGATGGCGTCGTTCTCGTTGCGGATCAGAGCCAGCAGCGAGTTCTGCACGGCCGGACTGGCGCCGTCCGTGAGGTAGATGTCCTCCGGGTCGGCCGGGTGGCCGTCGCGGCGCTGCATGAAGCGCGCGACCTCCTCGCGCACGACGGCCGAGCCCTTGCTGTGGCCGTAGGCGCCCGTGCCGCCCACGATGTTGTCGATGTAGAACTTGGCGCGCGCGATGGCGTCCGGCGGGAAGAGCTTCTGCGCCTCCGGCTGGTCCACGAGGCCCGGCACGTTGACGAGCGCCAGCACCTGGCGGTGGAACTCGATGGGCTCCTGCTTGAGCACCTGCGGGTTGCCGATGTTGCACGGGATGACCTTGTCGAAGGGAAGCGACACGTCGCCGCGCGCCAGACGGTCCTCGTACTCGTTGGAGCGCAGCACCAGCGCGCCGCGCACGGCGTACTCGGCCTTGACGATGTTGGGGTTGACCGTGGCGGCCGTGAGCACGGCGAAGCTCCGGCTGGCAAGGGAGGGCGAGGCGCGCAGCTGCTTGAGGGCCTGGCGAGCGAGCATCTTGTGTCGAGTGTCTGGGGGCGACTTGCAGCTTGCGCACTAGCGGCGGCTTGAAGAATGAGGTGCGAGCGCGACGGCTGAATCAAAAAGCGTATCCTTGCTGCAACACGCCAAAAAAGGGCAATTGCCCAATCCGGTGCTTTGATTCCTTTGGAATCAGTTGGCCAAACAACTCGCAGACCAGCCGAAACACCTCAATATACTTCTTCGTGAGGGCCGTATCTCTTTTTCGATGCGACGTCATACATGAAGTCTAAAGACCCCGCTGAAGGCAACGTATGAAGGTACGTGTAAGCGATCAGCACGCTGACGTTACTAATACTAGGAGGCACGCTGCACAGTAGTGCCAGCGGCAATTTGACACGGTAGACAGGCTGTTCAGCCTGCCAAGCGAGCGCAAACACCCCGGCCTCCGCTCTGTTTGAAGCCTCTACAGTAACGCGTTGTTTACCGGGTGGGAAGCAAATCTTCACTGGACTCGCCAAGTCCTGCCCCGGACTGGGATTTCGAGGCGGAGCTGGCGCAGTTGAAGCGAACTGCACTTCAAGTTGAGCACTCCAACTGCAAAGGCTGTTGTCCGGGACAACTTGTCCCGTTGGCGCGGGTTAAACTAGTTTAATTGAATTCGGAGGGGTGTAAAACTAAGCTGAGGATTAAAATGGCCCGGTTTACCTCATTGGACAGATTCTACCTCAACAGAGGAGCGCCACAAGAATGGTAATGGCTCCACAAGAAAGGCCAAACCGCATCCAATCATTAAATGGTCACCTTGGACGCTTTTCGGCGACCGTGATTGGCGTGACGCGCCGAGAATCCGCGCTGGCGCATTTGACGCGGCAACATCGTTTGCTGATTCTTGTGCCAGCACTCAACGCAATGATTAGCGTCACTAGGGCTGCCCCGTGCATTTTTCAATGTTCGTCACGACAGGTATCCGATAGCAATCGGAACAACAGCAGCAGCACTACAGTACGAAAAGATGTTCACGTTTGTTGATATATTGACGGCGCCAGCTCGGTTCAGGCGCTACTCGCTGTGTGACCTGCATAGCTGTTGGCTTAGTCGGAGGACTTGGCGCCTTTGATGCCGCCCTCGCGGGCCGTGTTAGGCTGGCGCGTCAGGCACAGCACACGCTCCCACGTGCGGCCGAAAGGGTCCATGCAACGCGGCGAGTTGCGTGTGACGGCCTCGATGGGGAAGTACACGACACGGTTGGCGCTGAGGCCGACCGTGAAGCCGGTGTAACCGGCCATGGCGCCGTGCACGGCGTTCTGGCCCAGCAGCATGCAGTACAGACTGTCGGCGGCGTTGGCCGGCACCGAACGGATCATGTACGAGGGGTCAATGTACTTGACGGTGCACTCCTTGCCCTTCTTGGCGAAGTGCTCCTGGATGCGGTCCTTCATGAAGGCACCGATGGGCGGCAGCTTCTTGTTGCCGCCGGCGTCGGCCTCTACCGACGTGCCCAGCAGCTCCTCGCCGGCGCCCTCAGCGACGACGACCACACCGTGGCCCTGGTCCTCCACAACGCGCTCGAGGTGGTCCAGGCAGCTGCGGGGGCCGTCCAGCTCGATCGGGATCTCAGGGATCAGACACAGGTTGACATCACCGCTGGAAAGCGCGGCGTGGGCGGCGATGAAGCCGGCGCTACGGCCCATAAGCTTGACAACACCAATACCGTTGGGCACGCAGCGCGCCTCCGTGCTGGCCGAGCGAATGGCGCGCTGGGCCTCCTCGACGGCCGTGTTGAAGCCGAAGCTGCGGTCCAGAAGGTCGACATCGTTATCGATGGTCTTGGGCACACCGGCGACAGCGACCGCCAGCTTGCGGCGACGGCACTCCTCCGAGATCTTGTTGGCAGCACGGTGGGTGCCGTCACCGCCAATCACGTAAACCTGCAAGACGCCGTGCGTGGTCAGGAAATCGATGATCTTGTCCAGGTCGAAGCCGCCACGGTTGGAGCCGAGGATGGTGCCACCGTAGTGGTGGATGTTGGCCACGGACTTGGGGGACAGCATGACCGGGGCCTCCTTCTGGTCCAGCGAGGTCCAGTTGTAGAAGCCGGCGAAGCCCATGCGGATGCCGTAGATCTCGCGCACGCCGTACAGGTTCCACAGGGCGAGGGTGACGTCGCGCACGACGTTGTTGAGGCCGGGGCACAGGCCACCGCAGGTCACGACGGCGGCCTTGACCTTGGAGGGGTCGAAGTACGTGTTCCCGCGCGGGCCAGCGCGCACGTAGGCGCGCGAGACGGCCTCCTGCGAGTCGTTGCGGCGGATGTCGCCCAGGATCACGTCGGACTCGCCCATGATCTTGTTGTACGTGCTCTTGCGCTCCACCGAGTCCTCGGCCTGCGTGTCGAGCTTGCGGCGGTTGCACACCTGGCTGTCCTCCTCCGGCAGCCACTGGCGGAGGTTGGGCACGGGCAGCAGGAACGTCTTCTCGATGCTGACGCCGTCGACCAGCACCATCTCGCCGAAGCCCTTGGGGTGCTTGCTGGAGAACGGCGCGGCCTGGTGCGCGGCTTGGAAGGCGGCGGCCGACGAGTCCACGGACTCGCGGCGGGAGAAACTCTTAGCGCTCATGATGCGGGCGGGTGGAGGGGAGCGGGTGGAAAGGAAGTGGAGAACGGCGACGCGCTCGCTAGCTTGCTCTTCTCGTTGTGAGGGCGAGTACGTCGATGGCCAAGAGATTCAAAGACGGTCAAGATCGTCTTGAATTGATTGCTCTCAAACCCTGCGTAAAAACACGCACTAACGCCAAGCACCACGGATATCGGAAATTACGGGTCTAGTCCCAAAGCAAATGTATTGGATTACGGCAACTGTAGCCACTTTGAAAGCATTGCACGCATGTTAAACAGAGTGAATGGTCGCAATTAATTAATTGAGTGGCCACATACTAAACCGCAGTGATTTCGCCGCCTGCGTGTTTTTCCAGCCGTGCGACATCTGGTAACAGCGACGTCGACACTGCAGATCAGCGCTTGCTTGCTCGCTCGCCGATGCCGCCGACGGGAGCTGCTGCCGCGATTGCCTCGGAAATGACGCGCGTGGCGCGCACCCCGGCTCCACCTGGGGCGCTCGCGTGTCAGCGAGACTCGGCACTGCGTGCGCTGCGCACAGCTGTGCACGCGTGCCACGAACGTGTGGTGCCCGCCACCAAGAAGACCAAGGCCCAGCGCTTCTACGAGCTCGAGCTGCTGGACACCGGTGCGTACGCCGTTTCATAACTTGCCGGGTTGCAGACACATCGGAAGAGAGTGGAGGGGTTCTCCTGGTTCTTGAAGCTAATGCGCATGGCTCTCTTGATGTCGCGCAGTGCTCTTTCCCGAGGGCGGAGGCCAGTCTTGGGATACCGGCACCATCGACGGCGTGCCCGTGGACCAGGTGTACGTCAAGGACGGCCGCTGCTTGCACCGTGTCCCCGTGAAAGATGGAGTCCCGGCTCCGTTTGTGGAGGGCCAGGAGGTGGTCGCCAGCGTGGTCTGGGCTCGCCGCTTCGACCACATGCAGCAGCACTCGGCGCAGCACCTCTTCAGCGCGATCGCCGAGAAGTATGGATACGATACCACCACGTGGTCTCTCGGAGAGGAGCGCTGCAACGTAGAGCTCGTGCCGATGGATGGTGCTGCGTCGACCTCGGAGTCTGCGACTGGCAAGAAGGGCGGAAAGGAGAAGAACGTGATCCCTGCCGAGACGCTGCAGAAGATCGAGACTGAAGTGAATGAAGCCATCGTGGCAGGCCTGGCCATGACGCCGTCGTTCGCGAAGCCAGGGACAGACGAATGGGACAAGATCGCCGCGAAGTTTGAGCCTGGGCAGATGCCCAAGGCGATGCGAATTGTGACCATCGACGGCTTGGATGTGAACCCATGCTGCGGAACACACGTTCAGAACCTGGCACAACTTCAATCACTGCGCGTGCTCAGTACCGAATATGCACGCGGAGCTTCTCGCGTTTGGTTCGTGGCTGGAGATCGTGTGAACCGCGAATTTTCAAGAATGTGAGTGCTTTGTGTCACGTATCGTTCGCGAGAGAGGTTTGCTTGACAACATTATCGTTTCTTGCTGCAGGCTGAAAAACGAGCATGCCATGACGAAGCTACTGAGCAGTGCACCAGATGATCACGCTTCTCGAGTGGAGAAGCTGCTGCAGTTCCAGAAGAGCGCAGCGAAAGAGCTTAAGAACCTGCAGAAGGAACTTGCAACCTCACTTGCGCGTGACTTGGTGGCAAGAACCAGCGAGGGTGTAGTCCCTTACCATCGTGATGAGGGCGATCTTGGCTTCTTGCAGACGTTGCTGGGTCATCTTGGAGACGCGAAGAATGATGCTGTGTTTGTTCTTACGGCTGACGAGTTGCGTGGCAAAGGTCTTTTCCTTATTGCCGGGCCTACTGAGTTCATCATCGCTCACGGAAGGTCTGTGCTACCGCTCATTGACGGAAAGGGAGGTGGTGGTAAGAACGGTGTCATTCAAGGCAAAGCGAAGGGGTTGGACAAGGTTGATTCCTTGGTTACAAAGCTTAAGGAATTGCTCCTGCAGCAGTAAGTTCGGGTATGGAGCTCACACGACCAGCCAGCGCACAGGTGACGCTAGCAGCAAACACACGCGAACAAAAAGGCGTAGCAAAGCTGTCGTTTATATTGTTCTAAGAAGGTAGTGGAGAGCTTTATTAGCCCGTGAAAATCTCGTACTTCGAAGTACTTAATTTCTCCTGTTTTGCCGTCCGAAAACGACAGAGACAGCGCTGATTTATCCATCGCTTACACCACCATGCTGTATCCGCGGCGGCGAGCAGTGTAGACCTTGAAGGCCGTGAAAGACAGCCCCACCGCCATGGCAATGCCGATGACAGTTAGGAAGGAGCAGCGTGCGATGCCATGGTTGCCCTCCACACCGGGCCCCTGCGCAAGCGCTGCTTGGCCTTGACCCAGGATCGGCTTGTGGTAGTCACAGATAGCATCCCAAGTGCCGGTTGAAGCAATGTGGTTCGTAATGATCTCGCTGAACTCGTCCAGCGGGCAATCTGCTACCGAGCACTTAGTCAGCTTGATCTGCTCGCGCTCAGTGAAAGGCGACCACATGTACGTTCGCACGAAGTAAGCCTCCTTCGCCTCCGGCTGCTTCTGCGCCTCTTTAACAGTGAGCTGACGCGCGCGCAGCTCGAAGAACATGGTGGTTCCCGGGTGAAGGGCTGATACGTTGAGAGCCGTTGGCAGCCCCTCAAAGTGGAACTCCCAGCCCAGCATCATGCCCAAACCGTGAAGTAGCTCGCGGTGGCCATGGAACGAGAAGTAGCGGTACTCAGCAAGCGACGGCGCTGTCGGCACAGCTCCGTCCTGGAGCGTGTTGAGAAGCAAGTCGCCAAACCCACCCACCCAGTACGTGATTTCGCGGTCCGTTGTGTAGTATCGCTCCATTAGGTTTGTGAACGCCAACTGCTCCAGCTTCTCCCGAGCCTCAACGGTCATTCCCTCCACAAGGGGCAGACCCTCATCGCGATCGAAGACGAACATGTCGGCTAAGTCCTTCACGCCCAGCACAACGTCCTCACCACCAGGCACGTTGGGGATATCCTCAACGGCGACACCGCAGACCTCACCCAGTTGGTCGAGGACGTCGCGGTACTGATCAAAGAGCTCGGGTGCGCGGGTTTTAGCGTATACAGCGACATCCGCGTCCATCGTGCTCTTGCAAGGGCCCTTGGGAGCAGCAAACGCGTGCTCGTTCTCCACAAGCTGCATGGTAATGGGCACAGGCTGGTGTGGGAAGCCGTACGGCCCCGTTCCGTCCGGGTAGAGACCGTAGCCCACCGCCGTGGCACTCTGCGAACAGCGCGTCGCGGCGTCGGCCCGGAAGTAGGTCTCGAAGTGCGAGTGGTTCACACCGTTGAGCGAGCGCGACAGGAAGGCCTCCTCGTGCTGCGGCTCATCCACCATGTACGTGCGGCGGACGTGCTCGCCCACGGCCTGCAGCTGCTTCATGCCGATCTCCGTGAGCTGCGTGAGCGGCACCTTGTACGCGTCCAGGTTGGCCTTGTTGCGCGGGCACGTGGCCGTCACCACGTCGTTCGGGGCCCGACTGCCGTGGCGAGAGAGCGTCACCAGGCGGCGGAGCTCACTGCATTTTGACTCCAGTCAGCAGCGGAGCGAGACCAGCGAAACGGCGTCACGGGGCGTACCTTGGGGAGGCGTCGTCGGCTGACACGGCTCCGGTGACCAGCACCGCGAGCATCAGCGCAGACGCGAGGCGCACCATTTCTCCTGCGTTCGCTCTTGCTGCGGCGTTGGGCGAGATTGGAAGAGTGACGGCCAACAAAGCGTGATGAAGCACTCTAAAAAAGAAGCCCCCAACGGCCGGTTCTGAGCGGATACCGGTCCCGACTGTGCACGCGCATTTTATCAGGTGCATCTCGAGATTCCGACAAGTCCGTAACGGAGCTCCGTTGGCGCAGTGCCGTCGTAGGCGACGGCTTATTGGCGTTGGGCAAGCAGATAGATAGTCGTGTGGCCGACTCGCGCCACTTGCGATGACCCGGGATATATGCCAGCACACTCACGCAGGACTCACGTACGTCACGGCACGACGCGCAGCTCGCCGAGTATTGCCGCCGGGATCGCAGGGACAGCTGAGGATGCTGCTTCCTGCTTCCTGAAGACGGCCTGCCATGTGACCAATGCAGCCGCAGCCTCCAGTACGCCTTCTCCCGCGGCAAGCGCACTCCGAGCCGCTTGCGCAGCAGCTGAGCCCCCGCTCTTGTGTTGCCATCGGGCTTTGGGTCACTGCGTGTGTGCGGTCCTACCTACCAAGACCCTGCACCTTGTTCCGCTGTAGCTAGCAGCGCCACCCCTCGGTTGATATCGCACTCATGACGCTCGCTGACCGAGCCTGTCAGCTCCTTGAGGCGACTGAAGCACGTGGACCCCCAAGATCGCCGCGCACAACGTTGAAGTACTTATGTTGCACAACGAGCAGAAGCCACACCGAACTGCGGCTCCACTCGGAGAGTGACCTCAGGGTACCGACCAGCCCCGCGACGCCATGCACGCGCATATATCGGCCGCCCGTGACCAGCACTTCTCGTGAAACACTGACTGAAGTGACAAAAGGTGCTAGTGCTGTTGGGAAGAGCGAATGTTGTGGCAACTTAATTGTGCAACGTAAACTGAAGGCGCAACGTAAAATAGGTGCTCCACTTTGGCCAATCCCGTCCACAATGCACCTCCTTTTCATCCTATCGGGAGCCCGCACTTAACAGACGCGCCACCGTACTTGGCGCCAGCTTGCTGCAGGATTTCCCCCTCGCGATCGTACAGTCAGTTTAGCAGCGTTCCGCGTGGCTCGATCAACAAGAGACCAACTGCGCTGCACGCGGCCGCCGACTTCTACAAAGGGAGGGGGACTCGCGCACCAGCCAATAGAGATACATGTCGCTGCTGAAGGAGATCCAAGCGAATGCGGCGGTGGCCTGGAGCCCCGTGAAGCGGCGCGCGGAGATCTTGGCGCTCGGCTCCAAGGGCGACGGCGGCGTCGGCTTCGAGAACAACGGCGGCGAGTTCAAGCTCGTGTCCATGGACCTCAGTGACCCGAGCCGCGGCATGACCACGCTGGGCTCCGTCAAGACAGCGTCGCGCTTCACGTCGCTGGCCTGGCGCGATGTGCCGCGCCACCACGACACGTGTCCGTACGGCATCATCGCCGGCGGCATGGCCGACGGCTCCGTGTCGCTCTGGAACCCGGCGCTCATGCTGGACCGCGACCCGGGAACGGAATCGCCCGCGTCCTGCGAGATCGGCCGCATCACGCGCCACAAGGGCGCCGTCAACGCTCTGCAGTTCAACCCGCACGAGGACAGCGCGCACCTGCTGGCCTCGGGCGGCAGCGACGGCGAAGTGTACATCATGTCGCTGGAGAATCTGGCCAGCCCCGGCGTGTTCACGCCCGGAGGCCCCACCACCCCGCAGGCGCAGGCCAACGAGATCACCAGCGTGGCGTGGAACACCCAAGTGAACTACATCCTGGCCACGGGCTCGCAGAACGGCTCGGTCGTGGTCTGGGACCTCAAGCAGAAGAAACCGTGGTGCGAGCTGCGCGACCCCGCGCGCGGAGCCGCCACTGCCCTGGCGTGGAACCCTAACGAGGGGCTGCAGATTGCGACCGCCTCGGGCGATGACCAGCACCCGTCGGTGAAGCTCTGGGACCTGCGCAACTCGACCAGCACGCCGCTGGCTGAGTTCCACGACCACACGGCCGGCGTTCTGTCGATGTCGTGGTGCCCCAGCGACCCTGGCCTCATTCTGTCGTGCGGTAAGGACAACCGCACGCTGCTGTGGGACCTCTTTTCTCGCAAAACAGTGGCGGAATTCCCGTCGGACGCCCCCAACGCTCCCCCCATGGGCTCGGACCAGTTCTTCGGCGGCGGCCTTGCTGGCCAGCGTCGCTGGAACGTCCAGTGGTCTCCTCAGGTTCCTGCAGTTGCTTCGACGTGCTCGCTGGACGGTAAGCTGCAGATTTGGGGTCTTTCCGGTGGAGGCAATCCGGATTGCCGCCCGCCGAAGTGGATGCGCCGCCCGGCTGGTGCGTCGTTTGGATTCGGTGGCAAGCTGGTGACCGTCGCGAACCCCCAGGAACCAGCGGACCCGAACGGTGACCACCGTCGCCTCATTCACATGCAACGCGTGATCAGTGACACGGGACTGGTGGCCGAGGCCGAAGCTTTGGACCGTTCACTGGAAACGAAGGATTTCAAGGGACACTGTGAGCAGAAGATTGCGTCAGCGGCAACATCTGAAGAGCGCAGCGTGTGGAGCTTCATGAAGATCCTGTTTGAGAAGGATGCTCGCCAGCACCTGCTGCTTCACCTTGGCCTAGACGCGGAAAAGATTAACGAATTGAACGCCAAGTTCAACCCGGAGGCTGCGGCTGCTCAGAAGGCTGCAGAAGCTCAGGCTGCCGCCGATCCGACGGTGCAGGCCCCTGGGCCGCAGGTTGACCCCGTGACAGGAGCGCTGCTCAGTGACCGGATCGATGTGCGTATTTTGTATTGTGGGCAATGTCAGTCACTTATTCGTGTGACTCACCTGTTTCTATGCTGTTCTGTGTAGTCTGCGGAAGATGTGTTCTCATCGGGCTTCCACCCGAATGGTGGCGACGAGACTGTAGCTGCTACCCCCGCATCTCCGTTGTCGGACGTCTCTGCTCTAGCTGCTGCGCTCCCCTCTGCGTTGGATGAGGACACGAGCAAGCGCCTGGATGCGGTTCCTGCGCCTGTATACACGGAAGAATCCGAGAACACGTTGATGCAGGCGCTGCTGGTGGGCAACTTTGAAGTGGCCGTTAACTGCTGCTTGGCTTACAACCAGCTTGCGGACGCCCTGCTGCTTGCTTCCTGTGGTGGACCTGAGCTGTGGGAGAAGACCCAGCGCGCATTCTTTGCCCACCAGCAACGCCCTGTGATGCGTGTGGTGTCGGCTATCATTAAGAATGAGCTGAACGAGCTCGTGGAGATTTCGGACCTCGCCGAGTGGCGTGAGACCCTGGCCATCTTAAGCACCTACGCTAAGAGTGAAGAATTCCCGTCACTTTGCGATAAGCTCGCCACGCGACTGGAGGCTGCTGGCGACTTGCACTCTGCTACGTTGTGCTTTATGTGTGCCGTGAACGTTGAGAAGACTGTGAATGCATGGTGCAAGGAAAGCGAGTTCGAGGCTCGCACGCACGGCCACACCTTTGCGCTTCACCGTCTTGTGGAGAAGGTGTCTGTATTCGCGATGGCTGTCGACCAGCCTGACCAATCTATGGGCCCCGAGGTGGCCCAGCGTTTCGCTGAGTATGCTTCTCTGGTACGTAGCAAGCTAGTACAAGAACGTATCGGTGGATTGGACATGGACATCAACTCACCTTTTCTTGTCGTTGTCGTGTTTGTTAGATGGCCGCGGAAGGCCGTCTGGATATCGCTGCAAAGTACGCACGCTTCCCGGACCTCAGTTGCGCGATCTTGAAGGACCGCATTTACAATGCTTACCCCATGCAGGGCTACCAGCCACCTCCATTCCCGTTCGACGTGGTCCCGATCCAGTCGCAAGCGCAGATTCAGCAGCAGCAGGAACAGCAGCAACAGCAGAAGCAGCAACAACAGCAACAACAGCAGCAACAGCAGCAGCGTCAGGCTGCTCAGCAGCAGAGAGGTTACGGCAACAAGCCCGCATACGGGGCAGGAAGGAACCAGTTTGGTGCCCCTGCTGCTCCGACACCGACGCCTGCCGCCGCTCCCATGCCTACACCTGGTGCCTTCGGTGCTCAAGGTGCGGGCTACCCACCGCAACAGCATGCTCAGGCGCCGACGCCAGCTTACCCTGGCCGTCCTGGTGGCTTCCAGTCGACGCCACAGCAGCCTGCGTACCCCGCCGCGCCGGGTCTGCCTCCGCAGCCGCTGCAGCCTGCCTACCCAAGCCAGTCGACGCCATCCCCGTACCCAGGAAACCCGGCACCGGCACCATTCCCGGGCCAATCTGCTGCTCCTCCTCCGTTCCTGGGCCAGGCGCAACAAACACCTGCGCAGCAGCCTGGATACGGCCGCCCGCAGCAACCGGGCTTCCCAGGCCAGCACCCTCCTCAGCCCGGTTTCCCTTCGGGCCCCCCGTCATCGTCAGGTAGCCGCCAGCAGATGTACTCGGGTCCTCCGTCCACGGGTGGAACACCTCACATGCCTGGCATGCCGTCCCCTGCAGCGTACGGTGGTGCCCCTCGCCCTGGAACGGGCTTCGGCGCGCCTGCTGCCCCTGCTTCGCCATCCATTCCTCAAGGTACGGGGGTAAATCCGCTTGCTGCAGCGATGGGATCGTCGCGTATTGCCAAGCCCTCTGTTGATATGAGCTCGCACCAGCGCGATGGGTTCGTCAGCAGTGTGGGCAACAAGGAACTGACACTCAAATATGGGAATGCTACGACAGCATCGCTCTCGCCCGTCGCGAACTCTGCCCCCAAGGCAGGCGACTTCCCTCCGGACGTTGTGCCTGGTAGCACCGAGAACGTCGGCCCACAGGACCTGCCTATCGTGAACGCGTTTAACGACCTCGTGAGCCAGCTTCAGGGTCTCCCTCTCACCATGGTACGTTGAATGTTGGACAAAAAGTATCTTGAGCTAGGCGTGTATCTGACTGGGTCCTCTGTTGTGCAGATGGAGCAGAAGCAGTTGCAAGAGATCCAGAAGGGCAAGGAGATCATGTTCACCAAGCTCAACATCGGCGCTCTTTCGCCAGACGTTGTGTCCCGGCTGCACGAGATGGTGGCGTGCTTCGGACAGCGCGATTTTGGCAGCGCACAGACCATCTACGTAGCTCTCACGGCCTCGGACTGGGCGCAACACAAGGACTGGCTGCGCGGACTCAAGTCGCTCATCCACATCTCCATGAAGCGTTTTAGATAAGCAGTACACACCGTAGGGAGCTGGGAGGGACAGGACAACAAGCGGATCCAGGTCACGAAGTGAAGTGATCGCATAGGTCCACCGTGAGCCGAACGCAGATAAAACTAGGAAGTGTTTGTGTGACTGGTGTCTTCCTCTTGAGCGCTCAGGGCACTATAGTAAATCCGAACCTGGAGCCGATATCCCTGTTAGGCGTACATGCAGCACGCCACGAATGAAACACGGTGTAAAGGCTCTCCTGCACTGACGACCGCTAGGTGTCGTGTCGAATCATACCCACCAAATACTGCGTGCGGCAGCCGCGTCGCATGTGTACAGAAGGCGCAACGTGCGACCAGCCGAAGTATAATAACTCGCGCAGATCTCCACGTGATACATTGGACACTTGGACGCGCAGCGTGACCGGTGCAAGCCAGGATTACTCTCGACCATGCGTCGGCGAGGGCCAGTACTGTCCTCCATCATCATGAAATACTACATCACTCGGGTAACGAACACGTACCAGATTGTCCTGCCGAAAAACCACGCGTCGAGGTACAATCTACCGGCGGGATGCCTCCCTTTGCTACAGCGCCGTGTACACGTCGAAGTCTGCCGGGTATCTAGCCCTGCGATTGGCTGAAAAAGCACCCAGCCAATCGGAATTCGTACTGACAACTTCAACATGCCAGGGTGCAATGCAGCGCGGCATCGCCATTCCTGCACCCGCGCGCTGACGACCCCCCCCCCCCCCCCCGCCCCCCCCCCCCCCCCCCCCCCCCCCCCCCCCCCCCCCCCCCCCCCCCCCCCCCCCCCCCCCCCCCCCCCCCCCCCAGGAGGGCGGCTTCGCTCTGTAGATCGTTCGTAGCGTATTCCTTCTCCCCCTGCTCTTCTCCTTGTTA
>JAGDFM010000838.1:0-10352 GCA_019155715.1 Phytophthora pseudosyringae | reverse complement strand
TATTAGACCGCTAAGTTCAGAACTCAGCGGGATCACCGAGCTCGGAATTCAGCGGGTAGTACCGTAAATGCTCCAATTATGTCCCGGATCGGGACTCAGCAGGGTTTGGAGCTCAGCTGGAAGCCGCCGAGTCCGGGACTCAGCGGGTAGTACCGTAAATGCTCCAATTATGACCCATGCTTGAGTGGATCACCGAATTTGATGTCTACTACACCACACCCAGGTATATCGCGTCAAATCGTCCCTTCGTCCTAGCTAGGTTCATTCGATAGCGTCGTCGCATGGGCGAGTGTTGCAACACAGGATCGTCGATGGGGCAAACGCTCAATAGGCACGTAATATATCTTCGTCGTCGTCCGGGAGAAATGTTGCCATGGGCATGTAACTTGGGGCAGGTCGTCCTCATTGGACAAACGTTGCGCATAGTACATGTATATCGTCGTCGACGTTAGGCAAAGGTTCAACGTGCACGTAGTACATGCATATCGTCGACGTAGTCTGTATGAAACATTGTAAAATGTATGTAATGCTTAATACCGGGTCGTTGTCCACATAAATCTATTGCAACGGGCCCGTATTAAATCGAGACAGGCCGTAGTAATCGCAGGCGGCGTCGTCGGGGCCGGCTCGACAGCTTTTTGGCCAGTCGGATACGTACTCTGTGGACCGCCCAACGTAATCCCGATATGTAACCCCCTCCAGTTCGTTTTGACCAATAGGCCTTCGGCGGTAGGTTGTTTTATCAATATATATTGTCAAATTACGTATGCGGGAGGTCTATTACTCTTCAACTGTCAAAAGCCAATTGAAGCACGGCGACACACCAGTGGGATGACCCCGCTGGGACTACACTTCCCCCTAAACAGCCGCGGGAGCTTCGGACTGTCTGTGCGTGTTCGGTGGATGCTAACTAACATGCATACACGCAGCGTACCTCGTCCTCACGGTGCCGTCGCGCTCGCCCGAATTCAAAATGGGGGCGGCAATCACATTTCGCGCAAAGTACGAAAGTGTAGTCCACCTCATTGTATTATCAGCCAATCATACCGCGTTGTCGACAATTTCAGCGAATGGGGGCCGCCTTCGCTCCGCTCGGCAGCAGAAGGCAGCAAAATTAACCAATGGGTATTCTTTTGCCGGGGATCTAACGGACGGACACACGGACAGACTGCTCTCGTAGTTGTTTAGATTTCGAAGTGCTGCATTCCTCGTCCGTTCACGGTTGCTGTAAAAAAAGGTGCGATTATGTGCTCCAACCAAGAATAGTCGGCCAGAGAGTCCTGGGAATTTGCGATTCTTAGGAATGGTTATTCCGGGTAGGAACCTCCCACAACCAATAAATTGACCGGGGGGAAGACGAGCCCTCACCAAGCAAAGAGTTCGATTGCCCTCTAGCAGCAAGAACTCCGCGTCTCCGTGGTGGCGCCCGTTCCCGCACCCCCCAGCAGCAAGAAGTAGGTAGGTGGTGGTGCCCACGCCCCTCAGCAGCAAGTGCTCCGCATCTTCGTGCCTGTCTCCAGCCCCCCCCCCCTCCCCAGCAGCAAGAAGTCTGTGGATGCACTACCAACAGCAACATGCTTGTGCTGGTGCAGCTGCGGACCGTATAATTGGTTGTTACCACTGACGCCAACAGGGGCATCACGCGCAACACCGTCTCGTTGGCCATATCTGCATAAGAAGCAATGGTTAGCGAGACCAAGCTGTTGCACTTGCTCGGGGGGCGTGATCCGTACGTTAGAAGGCTGCGTACGCGACCTTTGTTAATAATGAATGACGTATGTTATAGGAACAAGTGCGATTTGTTCCGAAATTTGAGAAATTATTTCCTGGTCGAGTCCGTGTCCGTGTTCATGACCGGGAATGGACTAAGAAAACTAGCAGCTTCGAAATCTCTCTATTGCTGAGTCAGCAACTCGACACCTGACGCGTGCGTGCTGCTCGTACAAACTTGTACATGTCAGATGGTCGCACATGCAAAGAGTGTAGTAGCTGAGTACGTTGCGAGCGTCAGAGTACCCAAAGCCCAATCGGTTGCTGTACAAGAATGCGTCGAGCAGCGTCGACGAAGGCCGAGCGCCAGCAAGTGCTACCCAGTACCTCATCTCGCCAATCCATCTCAAGCAAGACTCGGCCGTACGACCCGGATAATGATCACAGCTACGTGGGTGACGCGGAATAGGTAAGTAGCCGCTCACACGTTCGACGTCACCGAGGTCTTCATTTGGGTTCATCTTTGCATGTTGTTTCCTTTCTCCGCCAGACAGACTAGCTAGGTGTAGCTTAGCACGTTTGATCTCCGCTTCAATCGAATTCATTCTGCAATTTCCCGTCTCCTGCTCAAGCGACCACTACGAAGAGTGTCCGCAATCGAAAGTGCATCCTATTATTAATACAGTATCAGACCTGCAAATACTTTGTTCAGCCGTGCAGGCGACACAGGGCCCACAGCGAGACCCCTGGGCTGACTCAGGAGCGTGTATCGCAGGCGCTGCACGACGATATATCGGAAGGGACTTGGCCTTGTACGTGAGCTTGGAAAAAACGACGTAAATCGCTAAATGAACTACTTTCCTGGCAAATGACATAGTATATCGGGAGAGACTGCCTTTTTCACGTAGAGCCTTCTCTCCCAACAAAGCACTATCCTTTAGAAATACACAAGGTATATCCAGATGTTGCCCGTATCTAGCCAGCTGCAGTGTGTTCTAGTGGGTCGGCTAATGGTCCCTATTCATCCGCTCTTTTACTGCTTCTCTGTCCCACCAATTTATAGGTAGTTCGCGTAACTTGACCTACACAAGCACGTAAAAGGCCGGAGCACCCACAATGAAAAGCTTTCAGCAGGGCGGTCCTCGCTATATTTTTGTTGTGCTCATAACAGCGTTCTGTGAACAAAGTCGCGCGCTGCACGAGGAAGCTCTGAAATTTGCATACGAGCCTTATCTGGTATACACTATTTGTAGTGTTCGCCGGGGGGACGAAAGGGCGCTCATGTACAACTTGTGATTCAAGGAACTCAATGTGATCAGCGACGGCACGTATGCAGCTTGGGAGCGGTGCGTGAAGACAGCTACCCAAGATCTCTACAACACGCGCTGGTCACTAAAGCACATCCTGCAAAGCAAGATCAGTCAGGCGAAATTGTCCCGAATGAAGCCGCTCAACCAATGGGTGGCGAAGGTGAAAACGGACATGCCAGCAGAGGAGCAGCGCGAGACCGGAAGGACAGTATCAGTCATACATGATCAACCCCGCCCTATTTTCGAAAGAAGACATCGCGGCACTACTAGCCATCTGTGAGCAGCCGATGGAAGACCGTCAAGGTCGCCGAGTTCAGGAAGGGACGAAGGACGAGTGGTGTATCATTAGCGGGATAGCGGAAGGAAGCATCGTTTGCAGACGATTACCAGACTTTCTCAGAAGTGTGCTGGATGCCAAAGAACGGATTCGGTTGTACAGGACCATTCAAGAGCAGGTGGAAGGGGAACTGGTGATACAACTTCGCAGTTGGGCTGACATCAAGGAGAACAGGCAACAGACGCGGTCGATCAAGGACGACATCCTAATGGCGGCGGCAGCAGTGAGAGCGAGGATTAATCTGAGTGAATTGCAATTCATGCCCAACTTGGCTAAGACCATACGTTACAATTATGTGCGACTGAGTGTTCACATATACTTCTTCGACAGAGCAACGGTGAGCAAGTTTCAGAACACTCTGGTATCCTTCAAAAGGGTGGCCTACAAACCAGCCAATGTGGACCGACATGATGCAGGTTCAAGGTGGGCAACTGGGTAGGGACGGCGTGCGGCTGGCTGCACAGCGGGAGTACGAGATAGACATCTGTAATGTCACACGCTTCACGGGCATCGGTCGTCTCTCCGCTTACCTGCAGAATCATATAGCAGTGGAATTTGAGCTGGAAGATATGGACGAATGCACACCGAATTCGCGAACATCAACGGTTTGGAAAATGACGATCAAATCTGCAAATGCCCAGAGTATCTACGAGGAACAGTCAGACTAGACTGGTTCGGGAGGACACTGGTGCTCAAACACCCGTACGCTAAACAACGCTTACAATGCTATCGTTGCGACAATCTGGTGCACACCATGTCCAGATGCAGATACACCGATGATCTGCTACAAGGGGCGGGAAGTAGAGTAGCTGAGGACCAAGAGATTGCGGGTCGTGAGGGCCTAGCGAAGCCTTTTTTACAGCTTAGAAGAAGTGAAGGAAAGCGCTGCGAAGAGGCTTTAGCTGCAAGCGGAAGCGGAATACAAGGAACAGGAGGCAGTACAGCCGGCCTCCGGAGCGACTCAGCGAACTGAAGACCGGGGGCAGCCTCCAGCGGCGCACCCACGACCGGTAAGGTCGGAGCGCAAGGAAGACAAGACGGACCTCCAATTGATGGAACCAGAGCCGACACGAAAGTGGGTAACGATGCCTATGGCCCGAGGCAGAACCCTCTACGCACACCAGACCACGCTGCAACAACGAGGATCCGGGTCTCGTCTCGTTTCTCGGAACTCGTGGATGACACGGAGGAGGAGGAGGAGGAGGCAGGGAAGTCAGAGGACAAACCACCGTGCCAAAAGGTAATTACCCTCTCCTCCGGGGATGAACAAGACGTGGATGCACAGCCATCGATATCGGCGGAGGCGAAGGCACAACTGCACTTAGTCCGTTCAAAACCGCCCAAATTGCAGGACATGCCGCAGTTAGTAGCGTTGGAGCAACGAGAGCAAAACACTATTGCAGAAGCAG
The DNA here is from genome assembly GCA_019155715.1 of Phytophthora pseudosyringae. Lineage (NCBI taxonomy): Eukaryota > Oomycota > Peronosporomycetes > Peronosporales > Peronosporaceae > Phytophthora > Phytophthora pseudosyringae. Next base: position 5,586 of record JAGDFM010000838.1, on the reverse strand, counting down.
TTGCAGAGTTAGCTACCCAAAAGGGAAGCTTAATCCCAGGTTCATCCCGTCCAGTTGACGAGTTGAAGACCTTTCAAGATATCGAGCAGGACCTAGGGCTCCGACAAGTAACAACCCCCTCTTCAGGAAATTGCATGGCCATGGCGCTGGTGCAAGCTACAGCGGACCACAACCTAGCAGCGTATGACGACAAGTTAGAAGCCATTACGTCGGCGAATAAGCGAGGAATCCTTTGGACGGGGCAGCTCCACTACAGTGAACAATTTGATCATTTCACGCGCACCACAACATTAATCAATGTGGAACGTGGCTGGGACAGCATGAATCCATAGGAGTCAAACAAACAATTTAAGTGGTATCTTTCTGAGTACGCGGCAACTTCCTCTCGGCGGAAAGAGAATATTCTACTATTCTACGGCACAGTTGGGGCAGCAGTGAACTTATGACGTTAGCAGCCAATTTCCTGCAGACCAAGATATATGTACTAGTCTACAACACGGACAACAACAACCAATGGCACTGCTCGGTGTACAGACCAAGCTTGGTATCGAAGAGCCGAAAGGTTTATGAAACAGGGCAGCAGGTGCCACGGCAACTCGTTAGATGTCTCTCAGGTATCCGCAGGTCCGCCCGAAGTGCAATAGGTATCGCCGGACTCGCAAGAAGAAAAGCGAGCAGTACCAGCTTCAGGACGGGAGAAAACTATGCCAAAAAACGATGGGCAGAGCTCTCTCAGGTCCACCAACGGTGCATCTGAAGATCCATGGGACCCCACCCAATGGGACGGAAACATAGAGGAGCTCCGCGACAGGTTGACGGGCATGTCCATCCCGCACGATCTGCAATGTGAACTCTATCTAATTATCGAAAGAGCCGAACCGGTCCGGTACGCAGAACTACCAGCATTTCTGGTGAGCACGGCATCTCAGTTATCGCTTGGAGAACGGGGCCAACTACTTCGGATGAACCCACAGGATGAGAACGCTCCGGACGTCCGCCGGATGATGCAGAGCTATCAAATCTCGCAGCATTGTACAGTGGCAGCAGACAATAGCGCGATCTCAGCAGGATGAGGATTCACAAAGAGACAACCAGTTAGACGATCGTATAGTAGACTCAGACTATTTCTACTGACCCTCGAACGCCAGCAGCCTAAGGACATCGCAGGCAGGGGATCAGCAAGAAATGAGAAACCTACGCAGTCAGGGAGCCCCGCAGAAACGTCAGCATACAATAACGCCAATGGAAGGTGAGGCGATTCGCCAACACATGCGTACCAAGGTAGAGCATCGTAAAGGGGCAGGCGATCCAGAACCAATGCAAGTTGCGTGGCAAGCGGAACCTCAGACGGAACTGGCAGTGACCCGGGACGTATGGCCTGAATTATGGAGACGACAAGGTAACGTGTGGCACTCCGATGCCAAGGTCACCTTCCCGATTTATGCCAGCTCGGAGGAAGATTGGATCACTGCAGCCAGAGTAGAGCCAACAAATCTAATGCTCGCAGTGCAGAGTTTCCCGTTCCCAGAAGAGGTGCTCGCGACGCTCAGTGATAAAGTGCTCGAGAAGTGGACGGCTGCCTGGGGAGGAGACTGCCTGCAAGGGAGTACAGAGCTGAGAAATCGAACAAGGAACAAAACAGTCGCTAGATGGCTCGACGGCTGGACTAAGAAATTCGACCCCCCCGTATAACTTGTCGCCACTAGTAGATAACAGCGAAGACTGAAACAAGCCTCGCAGGCTTGACTTTGGAGGAGATGAAGTTCTAAAGCTCTGTGAGGTTGGAAACAAGCGAATTGGCACAGCACCTGATGTGCGCGTTGATCTACGAAAAGGAGATAGGTGTGATGACGGAACAAGAGCAGGCAAGGGCTAATGGAGTGTTACCGCGACTAGCCTGCCATTTATTTGCCCTCAGCACGATAGTAGATTACAAGACGGTCTACGAGAAGGCAACACATACAGTGGAGTGGTTTGCCGTCGCGCACTACTTCTCCATGACCTTTGATCAAGGGCCTCAGGAGTGCGGTAGTCATTATTATGGACAACAGTAAGCAGCTACCCGCTGGAGAGAGTGAAGTGGAACGGATGGCTGCAGAAGACGTATACGAAAGACACGTCCTCTTGCGGAGGAGAATGGAAGAGGAGGAACTGACAAAGACCAAACCAAAGGGGACACCGACGAATTGAAACACAGAATGTGCGTGGATTCACCGGGCCGAGCCGGATGAGATGGTTAAGAGCGTGGTGGCGAACGCTTGTCAAGGAGGGACCGGTGGTGTGGTTGTTTCAAGAGACGCATGTAAGTTGCGACGAGGAAGTGGCAGAACTTACAGAGACATGGATCAGACTAGGGGGGAAACAAAATGAAAGAGGAGGGCCACAGCTCTCCTTTTGGAGTGTACACGACGCTAAGGCGGGGGGAATAGCTATACTGCTCAATCCAAGCGAAGCGAAGTCTGTCACAGTATGGCAGCAAGAGAGATGGACGCAGCGAGTAATGACGTTAACGGTGGGAGACTTGCAGATAGTCAACATCTACGCGCCGAGCTCGAGTCAAGAGAGAGAAGGTTTTTTCGAGGAACTGCAGGGGTGGTCCAGTCCTACAAAAGCCATGATACTGGCTGGCGACTCAATTGCGTGCAATGTCCAGTGTTGGATCGCCTCGGCGGTCACAGATCGGGGAGGTCGGAGAGTGAAGTTCTGGCAGGTCTCATCCGGAAGCTTAACCTGGAAGATGCACGACCACTGGAAGGGCATGGAGAGGACGAAGGAGAGAAGCCTGAGCCGACAGCATTCTTCATACTGGGGACCAGAAGCTGCCAGTAGAATTGACAGATATTACGTACCGCAGACCTGGACAGCGGTAGTGCAATGTGTATCGGTAGAAGAACCGGAAGTAGCCTCGGATCATCAACGAGTAAGGCATCATTTCAGGGACAATGCATAGCCCCGGAACAGAACCCGAGGCAAACGATGGGTGATGTACCTGTGGTGGAGCAGATCTGCTAGAATTCTAGGGATCCAAACTCGCACACACTGCGCCCAGACACCGACTCACGGAGGGGGTACTCCGATAGCCGTGTAGTTGCTGAGTGGTTCACCTTGTGTACCCGTCGGCAGGCTGGTACAGCTCTCTCGTTGACACGAGATGCGCACTTGGTGACCCTTGAACGTCCTTGTGGGGACTTGGGAGGTTGGTGGATCGCCGTGGGCGTTCCTTCACACACGATCCGGTGGGGTTCGGCCTTGATCTATTTGAGCAGGCCTTGTGGATCCGCAATAGGAATGCAGGATCCGAAGTCGTTCCTTCTTGAGTTGTCCTTGTTCCCTTGGGGGGTTGTTCTTGTTCCTTTCCGGGGATTGCCGCTTCCAATAGCGGGATCTTGAGGGGGGTTGAAAGACCGAAGGGCGCGCGCTACCTGGCCAAGCTATCCAGGTGCTGCCACGTGTGCAGGAAGACCGCAAAGTTCACTTGATCTATGTATGGGGCCAATACAAATCCCCTATACAATAGCCAAGTGAGTCTTCCACCGCACATTCAGTTCTGATTTAAGTTTAGGCTCCGGCTATCCTGGGCCCTACGATCTCTATCCCAACAGATCTCCCTATAACAGGCTTCTTGTGGTCCGCTTGCGCATTCTACCTATGGATCCCTTCTCTCCTCGAGTGGGTACGGCACTGAACTGGCCGGATCCGATACCACACCTTACCTATGGTCCGGATCCCGGATCCGTCCCGTACCTAGGATCCGTGTGCCTCACAGTCTGGATCCATCACTTTGGAGGATGTTGCAGTTGCCGCCACCTGTGCCACATCAACTGCCGCTTCGATATCCATCTTTCCCAGTCTGTAATACCACATACCCAATACGTACGGCGCACCCGGAGCAGATCCAGGCGGAACTACTAATCGAATTAATGGAGGCGGAGGTGGGCATGGACGTCACTCTACAAAATTGGGATCGGACGGCGCAAGAATGCGTGGCTTGTATCCAGACAGTAAATCAACGAGAGAAGCAGCGGCGAGAAGCTGTCGTGCATCGAATTAATGCTCAGAAATAGAGCTCATTTGCTGACGAGAAAGAACTGCTACAAGTAACGGAAGAAGACATGCGTGAGGAACATTTGATGCGGCAAGGTCAGTAGTTAGAGCGAACAATGGAGCAACTCCGATGGTCTTTCAAACGAGCATCCAATTGGGAGAAAGACCAAACAAAATTACGAACATTCGGCACATCAACGGGGAACCCTTTCAGCGAGAGATGACAATAGCGAATTAGTTCTCCTCTGAGTGGAAGCGCATCCTGGGCGCAGTACACAACACGATTACCACAGCGGACTTGGAAGATGAATTTAATTGATTTGTCCAAATCCCACGCGGGCGCAGGATATCGGGCCAGCAAAACGCAGACCTGATGCAGGAGATAACAGTGGATGAAGTGATTCGGGCGATTGATGCGCTAAACAGGCACAAATCAGCCGGGGGTGATGGCTTCAACAATGACTTTTTCAAAGACGTGCAGGCAGTTTGATCCTACCATTGCGCAAGAAGTGGAACGTGCTGTTTCAAGTTACATATGTAGGTAGATCTATATAGCTAAAAATACATAGTAGGTACAAAGCACACGGCTAACGTGTGCTTCGTGTAGTCCTGTCATTGGTTGAAAGTGGAGATCCATTCAACCAATCAGACGACAGTTTGCATTTGAGTGGCCCCAACGGCCACTAACATAAATCAGATTTAATTTGCCCCAAAGTCCATACTTAGGCTCAGCTTCCTGAGTCTACCGCACTTCCTCGCAGTCTATAGTGTACGCTAGATAACGGACACACCTGGCCCGTTATACCTGGTAGCACTTTGTAGTCCTTCCAACGACCAAGACCAAGACCAAGAGCACGATGAGCCGAGTATTGGGAACCGACGGTTCCGGCGGGACCCTGAAGCACGAAAGCTTTCCCCACCTCACGCGGATCGAGTGGGAAGCGCTCCATCGCCTCACCGCGGTGACGGGCGAGGCCGTCGTCGCGACGCTGTTGAGTTCGGGTACGCGCGAGCGCGCGAGGAAACGAGAAACAACGCGGTCGAGCAGGGGCTCCCGTCCGCTGATGATTCCGTTGCGCAGGACCAACATCTGCGCGACACCGGCCTGGTCGAGAGTGAGCTCCCACGCCTAGAGAAGGGTGACGTGTCATCCAGCGAATCATCTTCCAGTGCGGCTTCGGCCTCGAACGGACACTCGAGGCGACTGAGGAAGTCCACGCGCAAACGATCGGCACGTCGTCGCCTCCAGCGATCGTCGTCCGTGCTCGACGACACGCCGTCCACCGAGATGCTTAGCGTCGTCGAATACTCGGAGAGGTCTTCAAACCGAGTACGCCGCATCGAAGTGGCGAACCCTCCCTCCGATGCTGTTTCCATCACGCGGCTTCCGGGCCTTTCCTGGAAGCATTTCCTTCGTCCAAGCCGAGTGTGAAGCACATGCGTGTGTTCGGCTGTCGGACGTACATCCTGACTCCGAAGGAGAAGCGGCTCAAGTGGGATCCCAAGGCTCGCGCCGGACTGTTCCTCGGTTACGAAGAAGTG
>JAGDFM010000837.1:0-10360 GCA_019155715.1 Phytophthora pseudosyringae | reverse complement strand
GTCTGAGCGACGCAAGCCCGGCGACGGTCGGAGGATCGCCGCTCGCTGCGCCGGACTCGACGAGAGTCAGTGTCGCTAACGCGGCAGTGGAAGTGACACGGACTGTCCAGTTCGACGAGTTCGATGCTGAAGGCCATGAATGTGAAGAAGAAGATGATGATGAAGAAGAAAAATGGGAAGAGAGAGAGGCGTACGGCATCGTCAAGATGACCGCCGAACTCCGCGAAGAAATCGAAGAATCATTGCTGCATGTCAGCCGCGTGGGGAGCCCTCGATCAGTCAAACGGAACCTGGCGGCTGAACTCAACGAGGATGTCGAAGATGATCAAGATGTGGTGCCAGGAGATCGGCCGCCACTAGCCCCACGGGTCACGAAGAATGTCGAGACGCCACAGGCTAACCGAGTTTTAGGCCCGTCGGGGAGATGAAAGCCGAGAGCAAGTGGATCAAGATGTTCAAGCCAGCGATGATGTGTCAAGCCAAGTGGGCTGTACTCGGCAAGAAATTGATCCAGCCAGTCAATAGCCTGATGATCGACCAACTCGCCGAGAACACGGTCCTGCTTGCAAGCAGATGCTGGCCGACTGGAACGCGCGCACCGTGGGTATCGAGCTGATGAAATGGAAGCGCAAGCTGAAAGAATTGTTCGGAGTCCAAGGTGGACCGAAAGGACAAGTGCCGAAGGCTCGCCGAGCTGTTGAGGAGTCCCAACTCGACGAAGAAAAGGCTCCGGTGCCGAAAGTCAGCGAGCCGTACAGGTACTCGGAACTCGGCGAGGATCCGTCTAGAGTCCCGTTGTCTTAGACTCCCGAGACCAAGCGAGGAATCTTCCACCGCACGGAGACTACGCCGTATTTCGACGACTCTCATATGCAGACTCCGAGAGAGGTTGGAGTTCAGCGAGCCCAGCGTACCGAGATGGCACTCATGGAAGCGGCTGGAGAGGTAGACCTCAGCGAGAATGATGACTACGCCGATCGGCGAGAATTCGATGAGTCGCCTCACAGCCACATTCGCCAGATCAGTTTCGACGGAGCAGAGAGTGAGCGAGGCCAAGTGCTCGAGATCCGAACGCATGCCCCGATCGAGAAGATCGTTACCTTCGATGGAAGACGCTATCGGTCGGATGACGCGTTGCAATGGATCAAACTCTTCATCTACGAGATGAAAGGAACGTGCAAGCCACAAGACGAGTGGTGCGAGCCGTTCTCGCTGAGTCTGGGCAAGGCAGCCAAGGGGTGGTTCAGACAACTCCCGAGGAAGACTCAACGACAGTGGAACTTGTTCAGTGAGGCGTTCCTCGACTATTACTGTTCGCAGTTCGATCAGTCAGCCTGATCCCGCTACTACTCAGCGAGACGCCGAGAGACCGAGCACGTGTGTGACTTCCTGCTGAGATTGAACGGCTACGCTCGGACAGCGAAGATCCAATACGAGAAGGGAGGCGCGGATGCCGCTGACCATGTGGAACACTTCCTATTGCACTGTGGGGACGATGAAGTAATGGACCTCATCTACCCGCAGCGACTCAGCGATATTCAGCGAGTCGAGAAGATCATCAACCGTCGGCTGCTCGGCGAGAAACGCAAGAAACAGCGCGACCGCTTGAGTACCAACCGTGGTCGAGAGTCTCGTCGAGGAGGAGAACTGAACCGGAAGAGTGAGTATCAACGGGACAGTCGCCGAGATGAACGCAGAGAAGGTCGACATGACCGACGCGGTGAGAGTCGAAGCCGGCGAGAAGGTGACCGCGATCGTCGGGTCACGCTGGCTGATGCGTCAATAGACGACTTGAGGACAGCCCTCGATGAGCGTCGGGAAACCCAAAACACCGACTTATACGACTCGTCGAGTGGTGAAAGCGATCAAGATCAGCTCTATGAGTACGAGTCAGGTTCCGAGTCGGACTACTTCGAAGCTGGCAACAGCGGCGATCGACCGAGGCCGTCCACTGACCGACCTGACCCGTACCACCCTCGCCATAACTTGGCGAATCGACCGGAACGACCAAACTATCGCCGGGACAGAGCTGACCGCCGAGATCGCCAGGACTCGTCCCGAGAACGCCGGCCGTACGAACCATGTGGAGCTTGCGGGGCTCCTGGACATGATGCCCATTTCTGTCGTAAACGATGCAAGCAAGTGCTCGACGTCGGCCGGTGCGAGCTATTTCTCCGGTTGGAGAAGCTCGCTAAATTCGTCAAGACATCAGTCGACAAGTCCATCGTTCCGGAGGATCTCAAGGACATCTACTCGTCGAGCCATTTAAACTAGTGGGCTCGCCAACTCTGGCTGGGTTGGGTAACAACGAGCTGCCACAGTCAGCTGAACCAGCGATAGAAGCACGCTTTGTGTTTGCTTTTGTTGGCGTAGCGGAAAGGCCCGACGAGTGGAGTGAGAGTGGAGGAGACAGTGAGCGGGAAGAAATGGACGAAAGAGACGAATGGAGGAAGATCGACGAGTCGAATGAAGACGGCGGATGAGTCATAATGAGTATGGATACGACTCAGCGATCGAGAGTCACCATCGGCCAAGCCAAGAGGCGGAAGCTACTCCCAGGAGAGCGGCTTGGGTGGTGGTCGTCGAGGAAGTTTGATTGCCGAGTACGGATGCGAGCTCTGGTGATGGGAGCTGTGAATGATGAGCGAACGAAGATCCTATTGGATACCGGGGCTAACATCTCCGCCATCACGGAAGCGTTCGCCCGGAAGCTGCGATTGAAGCGGCTTGTAAGCAGAGATAAGGAAATCGACGTTCAAGGTATCGTCAAGTCGAAGGTGGTGACCACCTCTCGAGCGATTGTGAAGGTGACGATCGGATGGGAAGTCGTCTACGAATTCGAAGTATGGGTTATGCCGCATCATGCCGGTGTCGGCCTGATTCTGGGCACTGACTTCATGATACCCGCTGGGATTAGGTTGGACCTGTACAATTCCACGGCCAAGTTGCCCGATGAAGTCGTCATGCCATTAATCAAGTCATCGAGAGATGTCGATGAAGTTAAGTATGGAGACGAAGTCGTTGGTGGGCCATCGGAATCGATCGACCTCGCTAACCGAGACGTTGCAGTGTTCAAGTTGCAACGACAGCAACCCAGCGAGTCGACACATGAACTATGGGTCCGTCAGCTCAAAGGGGTGATACCTACTGTGATGCATAACGCGAGAGGACGGGCAGGGCGAGTCCTGCTGACGAATATCTCGTCGAGGTTCACGTGGTGTCTAGCTCATTTCCCGGTGGTTATGTGGGTGCCTCAAGGAATACTGCCGCGAGATGACGGCTATGTGCGGGTCAACTCAGCAAAGTATCGCGATTGGCAAGTCCTCGCTTACGAAATAGCACTCGATAAACGGCTCCTCAAGAAAGAGCGGCGGCTCTACATGGAATGGCTAAGCAGAGAACCGCCCGCCGTCGAACGACCGCAACATGATACCCCAACGAAGATTCAACGAAGACCCGTCCAAGAGAAAGGAAAACTGAACGAACAAATTACCAGGAGCGGCGACGGCAGTGCCGACTCAGCGATGAAACATGAGCTGATGTCATCCCACGCAGTAGTTACGGACTCAGCGAGCGCGACCGAGTTCGACCCAGCGATCGCGGGATCTACTCCCAGGACGTTTCCTTGGGAAAAAGACTCAGTGATACAGAATGGGGGTGACGCGACAGTTAATCGACGAAGTTCACCCCCTTCAGCGGCGCTTGACGGGACGAATGACGCAGACCCGCTCTCGAGACGTGAGGACCAACTGACAAGCGGAAGTGGGAGTTCACGGGAGAAGGTCCCCATCGAAATGGACAGGGGTGACCTATGGGATCCCGGCGAAGCAGGCTCAGCGAAATCGACCAACCTGGCGAGTGGTGATCACATATCAGCTGCCGTACCCAGCAAAAGCTTGACCGACTACGCCCATTAGCTGGCATTTTTGCCCGACTTGACAGAACTGTCACCAACAGATTTGAATTACGCTGGCGATAATGTCGTGACCTCAGCTCACAGCGAAAGTCAGCGAGACAAACTTGTCCAGACCCTGAAGTCTCACGAGAGGATCATGATTTCGAGCGGAAATGCGCTGCCTCCACCTGCCTATGGAGTTGTATGCGACATCGACGTTCAAGGACACGAACCGATTAAGCAGAAAGCTCGGCGAGTGCCTTTACGACACCTGAGCAAGCTCTACGAACTCTCTTGAAAGCTCAACTAATTTCGTTTTCGCGGAGTCCATGGGCTTTGCCCATTGTGATCGTGCTCAAGAAAAATGGAGTGGATATCCGACTGTGTATAGACTATAAACTCGTCAATGCTGTCACCAAGGGCATGGAGTATGCCATGCCACTTGTCGATGACTTGCTAATAGAGCTCGAGGGTTACCTCTGGTTCTGTTCGCTCGATGCGGCTAGTGGATTTTGGGCCGTCATGATGACTCGGCGAGCGAGACATATTTCGGCATTTGTATGCTCTCTGGGCCACTTCGAGTGGCTGCGTATGCCTTTCGGGTTAAAGAATGCGCCAATGATCTATCAGCGACTCATCGACAATGCGCTTTGGGGATACGTTCAGCCTAAAGATGGCTGGGCGTCGTTCGCTGAGAAGATGCAACGAGCAGAGAATGCTACAGCAGCTCAGCGAGCTGGTCGACCTACTCAACCGGGTCAGTCCGACGACTCGGCGAAACCCTTGACGAAATTTGACGCTGATTATCGTGCTCTCGACGAGTCTGATTCGCTCCAGGAGCTTGTCAACAACTCGGAGAGCGATATGTTTACTTCTGGCGAACCCGACGAGTCGAAACTGATCCCAGGCTTCGGTCGTAGATCATTTGTCGATGATATTTGCTTCGGTGGAGCGACTTTCGACGAGTGTCTAGCAACGCTGGACCGACTGCTCACCCGATTCGCTGAGTGCAGGATCAGTGTGAGCTTCACCAAGAGCATTTTTGTCCAGCTACAAGTCGACTTCCTATCGCACAAGGTGACGGCACACGGTATCGCGGCTGACCCCAAGAAACTGGCGGCCATCGCAGAACTACCGTTCCCCAAGTCGAAGAAAGGCATGCAAGCATTTCTTGGAGCCCTGAACTACTACAGCCGGTTCATTCAGAACTTGGCTTTGTATGGGGCTATCATCTATCAACTCAAGGAAGCCGACTTCACGGACGGGGGTGACCTGACTGCCGCCCGTGCCTCGTTCGATGAGTTGAAGCGTAAGGTGGTTGACGCTCCGATACTACGGCACTTCGACTCAGCGATTGAGGCCCATCTCATTGTATTTGCCAATAACTGGGCGCTCAGCAGTACCATGATGCAGATGCACGATAGCAAACTGCACCCAGTTCGCTTCTGTGGCCGCGTTCTCAAAGAAAATGAGGGTAACTACCGCCCAGCTGAGAAAGAAGTGCTGGCATTGATGCAACTTTTGAAGATCAACTATACGTTGATATCCGGAAAGACTATTCATGTCTACACCCGCTTCTCCACGTTAGAGTGGGTGTTCACGTCGAAGACCCTCTACGGACGCGCAGTGAGCTTCACCGTACTGCTCTCTCCGTTTCATCTAAAGATTAAGCGAGTGGGCGAGCGCGAGGTGGTGTTCGCTCAGTTTTTACAAGCGACTATTACTCCATCCGTTGGGCTCGACGAGTCGTTAGTTCATGTAGCGCCACCATCCAAGAACTCGGCGAGTGTCCGAATGGATCCCGAACTCCTTTACGCTCACGTACCGCCATACTTCGACTGCTATGTGATGTCATTCGATGGGTCTGCCAAAACAGAGAAGTACGGCGGCTATGGCAGCTGCTCGTGGATTCTGTGGCGTCAACCTACGTGGGACATTGTGATCGCTGCGAGTGCTCACCTGTCGTCCACCACAGTTAGTATCGCTGAGTACACCGGGATGAACCACGGTGTACAAGCAGCAACTGAATGTGGTGTGACCGATTTGATCATCGTGGGAGACGCCAGGCTCGCAATCCAGGAATCCATGGGGGTGATCGCATGCAGGAATGATTCTCTACAAGTCGAGTTAGCACGCCACAAGAAACTCGTTGAACAATTCAACTCGATACGCTACCTGCACGTAGTCCGTTGCTATAATTCAGCAGCAGATGCATTGGCCACGGAAGCATTAGAGACCAAAGCCGGGCGAGTTGTGCTCAGCAGTGACCGGAAAAGGGAACTACAAGCGCTTAATAGGATCCAAGAGAAGCTGTATATGGATAGCTCAGCGAACGTGGTCCAAGAAACTCCTACCGTCTCAGTGATTACCCGAAGTCAAAATCGCCAAGGCCGTCGAGTCAGATTCGCCGAACACGAGCTTGACGACTCAGCGAGGGATCGACCAGAATCAGTTTCACCCGCAGACGAGACCTCTATAAAGACCGAGCATACGATCGGTTCCTACTAAGTGCGGATAAGAGCTGGGTACAGAACCTAATCAGAACCCTCGGCTGGCGGTTTATTATAACTAGCCGGGAGCTCTGTCACTAATTTCCTAGTCACTCGGTCGCGGGAAATGTGATTGACCAATCAGAGCCCGTAGACGCTTTTCACCGAACGGTTCAGCGGTGGTTGCTTGGCCACTGAGGTGGGAACGGCGCGGTCAAAACCCAACGCCACACGACCGTGGAAGCGTGGGAACGGGCTTTCGGGGCCTTGAGGGTCAGGCTCGCCTTGGCGGAGGAGAAAACTAACACATCAAAAACAACGGGCAGCTATCGCAACAGCAATCATCATTCGAAAGCTCCTCTATGTGGCGCGACACGCACGGCCGACAGAAAAATTGGTCAAGAAAGCAGATTAGTGTATTCGGCACTTCATATGGAAAGGAGCATTCTCGGAGCCAGACAGAGTTCCTGCCGGGTGGATCAACGCTGTGGTTGCAGAGCTACTACCGACGAAAGGGGGGCTTGGTACACCCAACATTGTCGAGGAACTAAAAGCTCTGAGCGCAGCAGTGGCATGTGAATGGGCAATGACTGACCAAGAACAAGGTCAGCTACGGGGCGACATACTTCAAACGAGAGATACAGGATCGGCGCACCACATCACGCCGGCAGAGACTCGACCGAACAGCACACTGGACGAAACATTGTGGGGGTCAGGGCGAACATGGGCGATGTACGGACTGGCACAGGACACGGCGAACGACGGCGGACACCTCCACCACTCACAGTTACTCCGACAGCTGATGAGGCATAGGAACGGATTGGAGACGAGATGGACCCTAGCAGGACTTCAAATACGATGTGGGGGAATAGTACTCCAAAAGATGGAGGCGATGAAGACCTACAGACAGACCAAGAACGGGGTATGCAACCAGCGTGCAGTGGAGCAATTGCCGCTGAAGACACTCACGTTGTGGAACAACCAGGGGAAAGAGGACAAGTGGAAAACGTATGACAAAATCGTCAGGGCAGCAGGAAGTAAGAAGATCGAGGATGTCATGCGATTCGGGAAACCTGAAAACGAAGGGGTACTCACTTTCACACCGGTGAGCACAGAGCTTCCCATGGCGAGCGGCGAAGCTCACCTATTCAGGGAACTCTGCATCACCGTGATGGTCAACTTTCCTGAATTGATCTTCTGCTGGAATCAGGAGTGCTGTGGGCTACCACCTTCAAAATGGCCAACACTCTTTCAAGGTCAGCAAAGAGACTCAGATCAGGATTGTCCACACGACAGGAGACTCAACGGAGCAACTGACATGGACAGCAGCGAGGGGACACGCACAGATGGCAATAGCGGACGCGCTGGGAGTGAAGTCAGCTGAGGTGTGGGTGACGCCACACCCCTGGCTCACCAAGTTACACCCGGTCTGGGCGGGCAAGAGGAGGTGGACGGTGAAAAGGAAACGATGCAAGTAATGGATACGACAAGAAAAGAAGGATGTAGTACGGAAGGTGAAGAAGAAAATACTGGAGAGCTGGACCAAGAGCAACACCAGGATAGCGGAAGCTCTGGCACGGCTAAAGTGGAAGAAGTTGCATGGAATGGAGGGGACATCGGCTTACCATACACAAAACGTCATGAAACTCAAGATGGGGCGTCTCCGACTGTGGGCGGGGAAGGAGTTAGGGTTCACATGCCCCAAGACGGAGTGCAGGCGCAAGCAGGAGGGCGGACTAGCACACCTGGTGTGGGAATGTCCCGATGCGGGCGTGCTTTGGACTGCGCTGCTCCAGCAGTGGAGACTGGCTGCCACGCACGGAAACACGACAGCGTCACAACAGGAGCGGGGAATAGCGGACATTTTCAGCTTTCATCTACTGGCCATGCCAGATTGGCTGGAACGCTGGGAGAGAGGACAGCCCAAGGAAGATGTCGACGAAGAAGACACAGATAAGGTGATGGATGAGGTGTGGGCACTAGGGTGTGCAATCACGGTAACAGCGATCTGGCGTTGGAATGTCGATCGGGTACATCAAGAAGACCGACCGGAACGAACGTTGGAGGAAGCTGTGGCTGGTTTAGCAGGAATGGTGAGAGAGGCATACAGGAGATACAGACTGGGTCTCTATCCGGTAACGGAGGACTCGGCGTGGAAGATTCGAGTCGCCGATCTTTTCGCGTGGCGCTGGAGCGACACGGACGGGCGAATGCTGCACAGCGAGGAATTGAGGCACGAAAGGGACACAGAGGGTGCGGACCTACGGACTGCATCAGATCGACGTCCACTGTAACGCAGTTTGAAGCCAAAGACGCTGGAACGAAGGGAGGACCGAACGGGAACTCAGGATGCTGAGAAGAACAAGGGAGCGAGGAGAGGTTGGAAGAGGAACGATGAACTGATTAGGTGTCGACCACTGATTGGAATGGTTATTAGAGTTCAATGTTGACCACCGTCAAGATAAGTAACACAATATACCTCACCTTATTATTATTAATATATCTTGAAGAGAAATGGAGTCCACACTTCATGGCTGTGCGCGGCACACTTGATGCCAAGGCCGTCACAGTTTGCAATATTTACGCTCCCCACATTCACGCCGCGAGGGAGGAATTTTTCATGCAGTTACAGGAAGTGGAGTTCGAGAAAGGTGATCTGATACTCATCGGGGGTGACTTCAATTGCACGTTAGATGAGTTAGCCGACAGAAGTTACCACGGACAGGCGGCCATGCACGATTCTCCAGCGCTGAAGCACCTGCTCGCGATCTGGGGAGTGCTCGACCCGGTTGCTGTGGCTCGACCAACGCGGTGGGGGGCTAAGGCACTTCTCCAGCACCATGCCGAGACACACACCTATCGCTACACAATTACAGGAAAAGGGCCAGCGTCATCGAGACTGGACCGCTGGTACGTGTCGGCCAGTGCAATGCCGTGGGTGACTTCTTGGAACCTGGTGCACATGGGAGCGCATCCAGACCACGAAGGAGCTAAACAACACGTACGCTCACCCGATGACCTTATACGGATACAGCGTCCTTCTCGCATTCACCCGGTGCCAGGCTTTGCGGCGACAGCAGTTAACGCAGCGACAACGCAACTGCTCGGTGACTTCTGGGAACGACTACAGCTACAGAATTGGGCAGCGCATGAAGCAGCAGCATGCTGGGATGAGCTGAAGCTTGATATTGCGCGTAGAACGAGAATATGCATCAGAGAACGAAAACGCACACTAAGAAATTCAGCGAAGCAGAAAGTGGCGAGGCTGATACGGCAACAAATGCGTCTCAAGGCGGCGTCGGAGGGTGCGGCAGCGACAATTGACAATATAACCGATGACATGGAGGGGCTCACGCTAGATGACACGGTAGGGCCAACGAGAGCGGCTCGCAGATTGCAAACAGCAGAGGGCGAACACTCGACAAAGTAAACTCTTCCGGGATGCCACACATTGGAAGGGCAAAACGACGAAAGCCATGTTCCGACGCGTATCCAACAAATTCAGCGATAACGTAATACACCGGCTGGACACGGCTCCTGGGATGCCAGTCAGGCCTATACACGAGAAAGCGGGCATATTGGGACGAGAATGCCGTTGTAGTGGACCGTAAGGGCAAACCACTTCGACGCAGAGATTTCCCGATGATGCAACAGTGTACCATCCAAGAAATTATTACCTTTAGCGGAAGAGACTACGACGACTGTGGAATCCATTGCATAAAGATTAAACCACCTTTGATCGACCCAACTTGTAGATTCACGAGCCCCCAGAAAATTCAAGACTGGTGCAGTCATGTAATGGCGAGTGTGCCATGGAACCTATGGAGCGTAAAAGATGAAGTGGTGAAGCCTATTTCGTTGCCAAAATTACAGCATCGTCTGCACTGGAATGCGCAGGCAAATGGAGAAACGTCAATTATCTCAGCCAGCACGGCTGGTCCTGATGGACCCCCGGTCTTTCACATGACTAAAGGAT
>JAGDFM010000836.1:0-10425 GCA_019155715.1 Phytophthora pseudosyringae | reverse complement strand
GCATACGATCGGTCCCTACTAAGTGCGGATAAGAGATGGGTACAGAACCTAATCAGAACCCTCGGCTGGCGGTTTCTTATAACCGGCCGGGGCTCTGTCACTAATTCCTCCTAGTCACTCAGACGCGAAAAATGTAATCTGCCAATAGGAGCGGGCTGGTACCTTTCATCGAAAGGTTCGGCGGTGGTTGCCTTGACGACCGAGCCGTCTCAGTTCGGTCAAAACCCAACGCCACAACTGCCCCCGCCTCGACGCGAATCCTCGCAAGTGACGTGCGTTGTGGCGCCATTCGATCGCACCCCATGGCACACTCCTCGCGTGCGCTGGCCATCGCTACTGCTGCTGCTCTTCGGTCACTTGGTGGCCCATCCGACGTGCGTGCGCTGTCTGGTTCGTTTGGCTTCTTCGTCTTGTGCACCCTCTGACGGCTCGGTGCCCACTTGTATTCCTTCTCAGGTCCCTCGGTTCCCTTCTGGCCCGTCGTCCGAGGGTCATGTTCCGACTGGGTCGTCAGTAGCGGACTCTCAGTCGCCAACTCCCGTGCCTCCATCGGTTGACGGGGCGAACAGAGGGCTTCTCCGGTGTAGGCGTCCTCTGAGGCAACGACAGCGTCGTTCCCTGGCTCTGGTACTCCTCCGGCGCCAATTTCCGCGCCTTTGGAAACTCTGGCAACTCGCGGGGCGTCGGTCGAGGGTCCGGAGGCTTCAGGAGATCGAGTGCTGGCCTCGACCACTGCGACCGAGCGATCACGCCCGAGTCTTACCGAGCAGCAGCTCCTGAGGCTCGCTCAGTTCGTCGTCGGTGTCGCGCGTCAGCCGCCCATGCGACTGGACCCCGTCTTGGACCACCGCATGGGGAGCGCCACGAATCTGGACGAGGTTCTGTCGGCAGCTGTGGCTCCTCCTCGGCTTCCGCCGGGTGAGGCTGCTGAGATGGTTGACCTGCGGAACGAGGTCATGCGGCTCGAAGAGTCGTTCACCGACGCGGAAGACCACCTCTACGCGGAGATTCGGAAGCGTGAGCAGGCCGAGTTCTTCTGCACCCAAGCGTCGGGTGACCTCAACCAAGCACTTGACCTGCTGCAAACGCTGCGCCTGGAGAATCGGGCTCTCGGCCGACAGCTCGCGGCCGCTAATGCTGCTATCGCTGTCCACGCGGACTCGATGGCAGCTCTGGAAACACGTGCTCGGGCGGCCGAGGCTTCGTTAACGTCGTCAACCCGCCTCATCCAGAAGGAACGGAGCGCTTCAAGGCTGGTCTCGTTGCGTACATGGCACAGATGGCCAAGCTTCGGTCATACCTGGTCCAAGCTGATCAGGCCGCTGCGGGCGCAATTTCGCCGCAAGTGAGGGCTCTGCAGGCTGAGAACAATAGCCTGCAGAGGGCGAACTTGATCCTTCGGAAGCATTCGGCTCTCAACGGGCTGGATGGCGATACCTTGGTGCTGGCTTCTGCTGGTACGTCTCGGTAGGTGTTTCACTCTTCTCGTTTGTTCGTCCTAACCATGTCTTGCTCTCGTTCAGGTTTCACCGCGGACGACATTGACTGGGGCCTTTTCGGTCTGTCTCCACCGAAGGTTGCCGTCAAGCGTCCTCGAACCATCGGCTCGGACAGCTCGGGCGACGCTTCAGATGCCGGTCAGGCCTCGGACAAGGAGGAAGAAGCGTCTGTCAGCATGGAATTCGGCGGTGGTGGTCTCTCCGAAGATTCGGAGGACTCGTCACCAATTGTGCCATTTTCTCGCCGCAAACGCCTCCGCCAGCGCGCGGCCGCAGCTCGCTCACCAACGTCCCCTCCCAAGTCCAAGATGCCGGCTGGCCGACGTCTGGGCCGGCCATCGGTGGACCTGAAATCCACGGGTCGGACTCCATTTGCGGGAGCTCCCACGCCTCAGCCGGCTTCTTCTCCGGCCGGACCGAGCGCTGGGTCGCCTTCTGGTGCCCTTACGCAAACACCAGCCTCAGATTCCTCGGTGCCTCGTCAATCGACCGAAGCCGTTGACTTGTCGACACATGGGGTCGACACCTAGGGTTTGAGCGCTGCGGTTCCTGCGTCCGGGCCATTCTCGTCGCCGGTTGTGACCCCTCGGCGCAATGATGGCCGGCCGACTCGTGGGGCTTCAGTCGTAGCCGGGCTGCGCTCCATGCGTGACATTGAGACCGAGGATGCGTCCGATGATTTTGTCCTTGGTCTCAGCAGCTCAGTTACCCAAGGGGCGGCTTCTCAGACCTTGGTTGCTGCTCCTGTGGCCTCACTGGTCTCCGTTGTCTCGGTCGCTAGTACTCCGGCACCTCGCGGTGTCGTAAGCCCGAATTCACTCGGCTCCGACGCTTCAGGCCGTGCTCTGGGCTCTGTTCGTGGTGGCCAAAGCTCGGTCCCCGTGGTGACGGCTCCGGCTGCGCCAACAAGGTCGGTTGTGAGCGATACCGAGGCGTCGGCCACCCCAGGTTCTCGGCCTCGCTATCGTCGACGCTCCGCACGTTCGCGGCGTCCGCACACCGAGGTCACGGCCACCTTGTCCACCGCGCCTGGAACGAATTCTGGCGCGTTTGTTCCTTCCGTTCCTTACAGTTCATTCGTCCTTCACTCGAAGAAGCTCCCGGACATGGCCGCTGCTTTCTTGGAGCCTGGCTTCACAGCCGTGGGTGCTCAGATGGCTTGGTGTCAGATCCAGAACCAGAGTTTGACGAACACTCTGCCGAAGGATCGCGAGGCCGAATGTTCGGTGGCCTGCCTCTTGGCGATGGCGGACTGGAGAGATCCTGCTCACCCCTGGCACCGGTTACGGCAAGATCTGCCGGAGAAGCCCTGCCTCTTCAGTCTGGATGCGAATCCACCCGGAACGAGGATCTCTCTATGCCACTGGTCTCGCTCGTCTCATCAAGCTGTGGCGCCAGTTCAAGGGCATCTCTACCGACAAGTCTGAGAAGGAAGACCTCGGTTTGGCTCTGTGGGAGCGGTGGGAGCGACGACACTGGATTCAGGTGGCGTCCATGGTGAACCACCTGAAGGCTCTGGCCGAGCGTCTCGGGACGGACCACGCGACCGTGGTGGTGGTCCGGGAAGCTTGGAACAAGCTCAACAAGGAACGCAACCTTCGGGCTGATCACTTGCGCCAGCAGATGTTGCAGCGCTACTGGGAGTGGTGCATCGAGCGCGATGGGAAGCCTCGACAGATGAACCCAGAGTATCTGTTGGAGCCAAGTCAGCTCCAGTACTCGTTCGAGGTGATGGAATAGATTCCCACCACCTCTGATTGGTTTCGTGAACTCTCGGTGCTGGACGCGCAACAGCCATGGCGGAACTGCTGGGTGGGCGTTCCTTCGGCTCACCCGTTCAACACCACGTTCGCCCCTTGCAACCCGGAAGTGTCGCTCTTCATGCCTCGCGGCATGACGCGTGCTGACGTCGCTTCGGCTGTTATGGTTGAGCCCTCTCTGAAGCCGGGAGATATCACCGCCCCATGGGTTGCCGAATTCTCGGATGCCATCGTTCCTGGCCAAGTGCAGGCCAAAGATTCGGACGAGGATATGGCAGAGGCTTCCACCAAGCCCGGTGCCTCGGCAAGCGACGATGACTCTTCGGCCGACGATCCTGTGTCCGGCTTGGGCATTTTGGCTAACATTGCCGCCGCGACCGAGATCTAAGTGTCGGTCAGCATTCCTCTCATTCGTCTTGGTTCGTTCAAGCTGCTCATGTGTCTTCAGAAGTTCATAGTTCAGTAGCAGCTTATGAACTCTCCATAATTCACGTAATCTCCAAATCCACTCGAAAGTCGTTTCCGTAACATGTAAAATATGCAAGTTCGATGCAGTAGTCACCTTCATCTGTCACTGCGGTCTGCATCGGACCGGCAGGCAGTTCAATCTTCGGTAGATATCGCATTTGATTCTCGTCCGTGACTTGGACCATCTGCAAACATCGATTGGTCATGCAGTAGCAATTTTAGTCTGTCTCTGCGGGCTGCATCGGCCCCGCAGACAGTTTAACCTTCGGTGAGCGTAGCATCTAGTCCTCGTCTGCGACTTGGACCATCTGCAAGCGTCGTTCGCTGCGTTTCGCGCGTAGGTAGTCATTCAACAACCCTCCGCAGGACAAATTGGACGCTGGTTCCCATGTCGGTTCGTCATATCCGGCCCACTTCACCTTGAACTCGGACGGCTCGTCTCGTGTCGGTCGACAACGGAGTCCGGTCGTCGAGAATAGCCTCGACCTCAAAATTCGCCAGAGCCGATCGGGCTCCCAGCTATCTTCGGGAAGCAGCTCCTCGTCGAAATCTACTCGCGTAGCCACGGTCACCTCGGGTGCTAGCCAACGTTTCGGCCGGTCAGCAAATTCGTTCACGGCTCTGAGTCGAGAAACTTGTACCACCGGGTAAAATCTGTATCCGCCTCGATCAGGTAATTCCAACTCGTACGCAAACTCCTCCACCTTCTTCTTCACCCGGAACGGACCGTGCCATCGGTGGGCCAATGTTTTGGTCAGCCCCGACTTCACGCGTTCCATGTACAACCACCAGACTCGGTCTCCCTGTTAAAAGAGAGACCTCGGTCTCGTGTCAGGAGCACCATCAGTTGCCCCTGTCTCTATTGGGGCCTCGTCCGACGCCTCATTCACGTCACCAGTGGCCGGTACCGCCACTTGCTCACGTCTTCCAAGCAATTCGTTGTGTTCTTTCGCTCTCCGAGCTTTCTCGATGGCTTGGTATTCCATAGCCATTCTCCACAAAATCTCCTGCTGTCGGTTCACCTCTCGGCGCCACGCCAGTGGGCCGGTCTGACTTCCAGAACCTCGTTTGAGTGACGACGACATTGCTTGAAGCGTCGACTGTGCATCCCAACCATGAACGAGGTAAAACGGAGTGTCCTTACTCTTTCTGTCTTGTGAGTTGTTGATGGCGAAAATCAGACGCTCGGCAATCTCGTCCCAATCTTGCTGCAAAGGTTCCTCGGCATAGACGCGCACGGACTGCATGACTGTCTTCACCGAGCGTTCCTGATGACCGCTCGCTTGCGGCCGATAACTCAACGTCGCTCTCGACCGGGACTGCATCATCTAGGCGAAGGCTTGGAAAACCTCACTCATGAACCGTGGATCGCGATCATGACGGATCAACGGTGGTGCTCCGAACCGTCGGTAGACACACTCTTCGAAAGCTTGTGCCACCTTCAGTGAAGTCGTGTCGGACATTGCCTTGCCCATCCCGAAGCCAGTGAATGCGCACTGGAATAGCAGTAATGCCGTATTTCCACTGCGAGACTTCGGTAGTGGTATAACAAAGTCCATAGAGACGATCTGGAACAGCCTTTCCGCCAGGTTGTTCCCTGGTGAATAGCCTCGGGACTGTGGTCGACTCTTGCTTGAGCTACAGTCCGGGCAGGACTTCACATGCCGCTCCACGTCGGCGTAGAGGCCGATCCACTAGTAATCAGTTCTGACTCTGTGATAGGTCCGACCGATACCTTGGTGACCTCCTTCCAGCGAGTCGTGGCAGTTCTGTAGTACCTCTTAAATCATCGGTGTGGGTACTACTAGACGCATCGTCGTCTCCTCTTGCTGTTCGGTGCCCCACCGACGGTTCGCTCCAAGAAAATAGAGCACATTGTCTTCGCTGAGCACAAACTTGTCTGACATCTTCCATGCATCTCTCGCCGCCTCGTAGCCGAGCTCCGCTTCCCCGCCTCGTAGGACCGCCTTGAGTTTGGACCACCTCAGCTCTTCATCTTGAGCGGTGGCAATCCATCTCCGACGTTCTCCCTGTATTGCAACGGGATCAACATCGTTTGCCGTTGGTATCACTGGGCCACTTTCCGAGCTTGGTGGTATCGCTTCCAGACCTCTTGGAGTCTCGGTAGACACATCGTTCGATTCGTCTCGTCGAGTTGAATCACCCTGACCACCCACCGATGCTTCGTCGGCAAATTGTACACATTTCTCCCTCGCTTTCGCCTGTCGCCTTGTCGTTGCAGTCAGATATTTGGGCTCGTTCCGGACAAAATCGAAAAAGTTCCTGCTCCGAGGTGGATCGTCAGTGACCTTGACTCGGGTCACGTTAATCGACGGTTGGACTTGCTATGTCGCCGCTGGGGGGTTCCGGATCAGGTTCGTAGATGACTTCTCCGATACGATTTAGCTCGGTCAGTTCCGCCATCCTAGCCTCGGTTGACACCGTAGCCGACACTTTGTTCGCTAGAGCATCGCTTGCCAGGGCATCCGCTGCTGAATTGAACTCTCGGACCACGTGCAGGTACTTTACAGACCGAAATTTGGCCGTAAGATTTCTGTGGTGGTTGAGTTGTGCCATTAGCGTCTCCTTCCGACATGCGATCACCCCTACGGATTGCTGGATTGCGAGGCTTGAGTCTCCCACGATGATTAAATCCTCGGATCCTTGGCCCAACGCTGCTGAGACGCCGTTGTTCATTCCTGCGTACTCAGCAAGGTTTACCGTGGTAGCCTCGTGAAACGCACTCGCAGCGATCACTACCGTCCACTCTGGTAACTACCACAGAATCCATGAACAACTGCCGTAGTCCCCGTTCTTCTCGTTCTTCGCTGATCCATCGAACGACATAACGAAGCCTCTGTACGACGTCGGTAGCTGTGCGTAGAGCAAATGAGGGTCCATCCGAGCTGTCGGTGACCCTTTAGTCGGCGGGGCTACTAACACAAGCGAGTCTTCAGGTTCGACGAAACTCGTGAGACCTGCTTGCAGGAGCTGAGCGAACGTGCAATCCTTCTCCTTCACTCGTTGCACCAGCAGATGCCACGGGGAGAGCAGTACCGCCAACTGGGTCGCCCGACCGAACAATGTCTTGGACTTGTGGACCCATTCGAGCGTCGAAAATCGCGTATAGACGTGGATTGTTCAGCCAGCCAGTTGGGTATAGCAGACTTTCAGCAGCAGGGGAAGAGCTAGCACCTCTTTTTCTGCCGGGTGGTAGTTCATCTCCGCATCTTTCAATACTCGGCCACAGAATCGGACTGGGTGCAACACGCCGCCATGTTCTTGCATCAATGTGGAACTCAGAGCCCACTCGTTCGCAAATAACATTACATGCACTTCCTTGTCTCGGTCGAAGTGCCGTAGTATCGGTGCGGCCGCAACCCTCTGTTGCAGCGCTGAAAAACTCCGTTTGGCAACCGCGATGTCACCCCCCCGGTAGAAAGTCTCCGTCGTTCAACTGGTACAGAGCAGCCCCATACACAGCAAAGTCTTGAATGAACCGGATGTAATAATTGAGGGCACCAAAGAACGACTGCATTCCCTTTTTCGATGTTGGGAACAGTAGCTCGGACACGGCCTTAATCTTCTTGGGATCAGGTCGTATACCCTTGGCCGATACCTCGTGCGACAGGAAGTCCACCCGTGACTGGACAAAGATGCTTTTCGTAAAGCTGACGCTGATCCGACACTCGGTGAAACGTTGAAGCAGCTGATCAAGAGTCGCTAGACATGCATCATACGTCTCTGAGCCAAAACAGATATCATCCACAAACGATCGCCGATCGAACACGGGTACCAACGAAGGTTCGTCGGGCTCACCATTAGCGAACATGTCCGCAATCGGACTGTTCACCAACGAGGCGACGGTGTCCATGTTGGTCGAGGACGCTCGGTCAGCCTCGAACTTGGTCGGATTGGCTATCGGGCCGGCTCCGAGCGTCCGAGAGGTCTCGGTCGCCCCTGTCCGAGCATCCTTGGTGTCTTCTTCAGCGGCACGCATGAGCTCCGAAAAGTGTAGCCATCCGCCTTTCGGTTGGACAAAACCCACAGAGCATTGTCGATCATCCGTTGATAGATCATCGGCGCATTCTTGAGCCCGAACGGCACTCGTAACCATTCAAAGTGCCCCCGTGCGCAGACGAAAGCGGATGCCTTCCGAGCTCTCATGGTCATCATGATGGTCCAGAACCCGCTGTCCGCGTCCAAGGAGCAGAACGATAGGTAAGCCTCCATATCGGTTAGCAAATTGTCCACAAGTGGCATAGCGTATTTCATGATCGTCGTCACCGCATTTATCATCTTGTAATCAAAGCAAAGACGGATGTCCACGCCATTTTTCTTGAGGACAATCACAATCGGCGACGCCCATGGACTGTCCGAGAATGCGATTAGACCAGCCTTCAGCAATCCCTTCAGAAGCTCGTACAGCTTCCGCAGATGGCGGAGCGGGGTCCTCCGAGCCCTCTGCTTAATCGGCGGATGCCCCTGGACGTCAATATCGCAGACCACGCCGTACGCAGGTGGCGGCAGAGCATTACCACTCGAAATCATGATACCCTCGTGACGTTTCAACACATCGACGAGGTCTCGCTGTTGACGGTCGTCAGCTCCGTGGTTCCGGACGTTCGGTCCAGTATAATCCAACGTCGTCTCCGAGACTTCGGTCAGATCAGGCAGGAAATCCAGCTCCTGCGCGTAGACGGTTAGCTCAATCTCGTTCGCTGGGTGTTCGGTCGTGTCTGCATCATCATCGTTATGTCCCGAAACAGCTCCAGCGGCGATCTCGTGCATCTCCGACACATACGCGGCGTCCACCAAAGAGCCGGGACCATCGGTCAGACCATCGAGAGACGCGCCCCTCGGACTTAATCTCACAGCAGATGCTTCTGGTCCGTCAGAGTCATCGGTCAACCCATGACTGTCTTCTCCGCTATCACTGCTAACTGCGTCGACCATCTCCGAGGCTTGGTGATCGTCCTCAGCCGAAACCCAGCGTCCAGTTTAGTCGGACGTTTCCATCGCTCGGCGTGCATCAGACAACCGTCTTCTCGCACGTCCGAGCCTTCGGATTCTCTACTAAGAATCCGGCGAGGCGTCGGGTACTCACGACGTTCGACTGTTGGGGGTTGTCCCGCCAGACACTCTTCATAGAGGTTCCGTTCGTGGTCGAACAGGGCTTTGTCTCGACTCTCGGCGTATGCGAGGACTTGCCAGTCCTTGTACTTCCGAGACTTGAGTCGGGCGTAGCCAACTTCACGAGGAATGTCACCCACAGAACGACCGGCTCGTGCCGAGCGCACAGAGTATCCCTCGGTGACACGTTCGTGAGTCGGATCCATGTCGGCTGTCCACGGCGGAACCTCGTTACAGTCGGGACCAGCTTCCCTGTCCTTCGTATCCACATTTCGTGAGTGCTCAGAGACGGCTGTTTTCGTTGCAGCCGAAACTCTCGTCACTCATGCGTGGGAATATCCAAATCCTCGGTCGGCCCACCGACCACTGGCGCGCTATGCGGTTCCTCGTCTGTCATCCCTTGCGACTTGACCAGAGGCTCCATGACCTCGTCCGGGAGTCGCGCCGTCCCGTGGAACAGGTCCAGCCGAACACCAGCTGGTATCATAAAATCGGTTCCGAGTACGACATCCACCCCAGCGGAGTGATTCATGATCCGCATCTCGAACTCGTACACCCGTTCCCACCCTAAGGTGATCTTAACGAGTGCTCGTCTGCGGGTCTCCAACACTCCAGGGTTGATGCCTCGCACTTCCAAACTTCGGCCGTGGTCTGGGACTTCCCGTAAACGCAGTCGCTTCGCAAGGCTTGCCGAAATCACGCTCACATTTGCTCCGGTGTCTAGCAGGACTCTTGTTCGCACATCGTCCACAGCACCCCCTACCAGAGCTCTCATTCTCTTTCGCTTGTCGTATCGCTTGGACGACCACCACCCCCGTCTCTCGCCCGGCAGCAATTTTACCGCCGAGCCGAGGTGTCGGAGTGGCTCTTCGACTCGAGCCATACTAGTGATAGAAGCTTCTGACTGGCTTCCACCGCGTTCACCGTCACTCCGTTCGCACACTTCACACTCACCGAGGTTTGCACCTCTCTCCTCTCCATTTTCCGTCGATTTCACATTCTCGTTTCCAAAGTCATTAGGCCGTTTGAACACCCCGGCAAACGCGAACAGGTAGTCCGCGTCCAACGCAGGAGTGGCTAACTGTGGCAGCCCGATAGGGACCAACCCAGTTTCAGTTGGCGGGCTGCCTAGTTTCAATGACTCCCAAAGACGAGCCCCTGCAATTCTTGCGAGAGCTCTTTCTTGTCGACCTTCGTTCGGAGTAGTGTGGTGAGTTCTTGAAAAGCCTCACACTTCCCGGCATCGTGAACTTGCTCGCACAGCTTGCACCGTTTGTAGCAGTAGTATGCGGAGTGTGTGAGACCACCACAGGTGGCGCAAGGACCGTATTGGCGTCTGCCCTCTCTACCGTCCCGTCCGAAGCGTCGGTCATCTCGGTCGTGACCGTTGCTGCCTCTGGGGCGTCGACTGTCCGCTCGAGCGAACGTTCCTTCTGCAGCGGCGCGACGCTCGTTGTCGTTAGCCGCCGCTACATGCCCGTAACCTTAGGACGATGAGTATTCGCTTCCTGACCCTCTGTCTGAGTATCGGTCTTCGTCACTTGGGCAGCTGTCGTCGCGGTAGG
>JAGDFM010000834.1:0-10484 GCA_019155715.1 Phytophthora pseudosyringae | reverse complement strand
AGGAGTGGCGCCAGAAGTTCACGTTGTACTTTGGCGAGGTGCAGGGCGAGCCGACGCCGGGCTACCTGGGCGTGCACCCGGTCTCTGAGGCGTCGAGTTGATCTGCGACTGAGAAGTGTGTGTCGGGTCATGGTTTGGCGCTGCAACCGGTACATCCTCACTGTTAAGCTGCAATCTAAGATAAACCAGTGCTTTTGAGGTGTCATGCTTCCCCCTTTTCCAATCCAACCGATGGTTTTGAAACTCACTCCGTTTTCCATAGCGTGCACTCGATCTAATGTAGCTGTGCATGCCCCATTCATCACCGAAGTTCCGTCAAATGTTCCTCGAAGCATGCAAGCGGAGCAAGCTGACGACGAATGTCGTGCCGTTGCGGTGATCTGACATCTTTCGTCTACGGAACATGGCTACATTGTCTTCGGCACGAGGACGTTTCCGCTCCTTTCGTTTGAATCAACGACGATGCCTGCGCTCGCTGTCCACCAGGTCTGCTTCCGTCTCCCGCGCCTCAAATCGTAGTCTGGTCACATCGAGATGCGAGCGGGGAAATGCCTCGAGCAAAACATCATCGCGCTGCACATTTCCTAAGCAGCACCGCCAAGAGTGACGTCACGCAATTCATTTTCTTCAAGGCGCAGAAAACGCGCACATCGCCTTACAAAGTCCAAGTACACCCGTCAATTCATTTTGACGCACGCTCCTGCGACCGACTGTCACGACTCCAACAACCGACGCGTGGTCGGTCGCAGCAGCCGTTCCTTTGAAAATTCAAAAGCCGCCGCCCCGAAAAGTTCTCAAGCTGTTGGTGCCTCATTACGGAGATCCCCATACAAAAAGCAGGAGCAGCACGCAAACAGACGTCGACATGGCCGCCCAGATCGCCGACCGCAGCAACGCCGGCATGAGCTTCAGCAGCGGCGAGAGCGCGCCCGAGCTGTCCAAGCTGGAGGCCACGCGCCTGGCGCTGGCGCAGGAGCAGAAGAAGCGCATCGACGCCGCCGTGGCGCGCGTGACCAGCAAGAAGGAGGGCGGCGGCGGCAAGCGGAAGGGCCTGAGCTCGCCCGACGCCGGCCACCGCAGCAAGAAGAGCAAGACGGTGGTGGACGTGGCCAACGACCAGGTGGACAAGAAGAACTCGATCGCGCGGAGGATGGTGGACAGGTTCTCGGCCATGCCCGAGCCCGAGCACGAGGAGGAGGCCGAGCACGAGCCCGCCACGCGCTCCGTGTCCACGCAGCAGTTCGTGGCCCGCTCTACGACCGCTGCCAGTCCCTCGGACAGCACCCTGCGGTAGGGCTCTACGTCGAGTGTATGGTGTGGCCTAGGTGGACACAGGTTGCTGACGGTGGAGTGTTGCGTTTGTTGTTGTTGGTTAGTGAGACGGTGGAGAAGGTGGTAGTGACCACCAAGACGACAACGGTGGAGAAGGTGAAGGTGACGGAGGAGAAGCAGGAGAGCGCTGTGGTGTCGGAGGAGGACGAGGCTGCTCTTCCTGCTGAAAAACGGGAGAAGGAGAGCAAGTGGGACGGCCCCACCACCAACTACCACGTGAAGCAGCTCGGTCTGGACGACAAGGTGGACATCTACGCACCCGTGGCGCAGCAGCAGGAGGACGTGCAGCGCGTGCGTGAGCGAGCCAAGTACATGCCCAGCGGCGAGAGCATCAACTCGCTCAAGACGTCGAGCGACTCGGAGACGGACTCGGATTTCGCACTGAAGGCGTCTCTTAGTCAGGAGAGCGAAGAATCGGACGCTGTGTCGCTGCCGGAGGTTGACGCGAGCGAGACCCAGGCTCTTGCTGAGGAGGCTCAGGAGTTCGAGAGGCAGACTGCGATTCAGACGGCCGAGATCCGCCGGACTTGGGCCAAACGAGTGTTCGTCTATACGCCGTTGTCCATCGTGGCGATTATCGTGCTAGTGTTTGCGCTGCTCTTCGCGATCGACTGGTCGCAGGAGACGTTCCAGTTCTGTGAGATTGATGCCGAGGGTGCAGAGCGTACGATCGTTGGTTTGTACGACTGTTGTTGACGACATTGAACTGTGTCGATCTAACTCTGTGACTGCTTTGCTGTAGGCTCGGAGGAGATCTTTTCGTGCGCGTCGTTTGTGGAAACTCAGTCGCTGATCAAGTCCACCCTGCGGGAGACTGCGGAGAAGGCGCAGGAGACACTGCGGTCGTATTTCGAGTAAGCTGAATGAATGGACGTTCCTGTCGTTTGCCGTCGTGGTGTCAGCAGTCGATGGAGTGCTGGAACATGCGGACAGGTGGGCAGAGGGGGGATCTTCGCCACCGCGGCACGATTGATTGGTGCTGGCGGCGGACATGCGGCCGCATATATTAGTAGTTTGCATTTGCATAGTGCGTTGATGGATTTGATAACTTAGGAATAACACGGATCACAGGCTAACCAGAAAGCAGAAGATCGCCACATGTGTAGCCATGTCTAATGCTACGTCACGACTAGAGCCACTAACCACTATTTTCCCGTCTGATTGGCTGGGTCGCGCCACAAGTTGCACACTTCTGATCCCGATGTGAAGTGCGTAGCCACCATCCATCGTCTCATTTCCCATACAAAGATCAAGTCCCCCAACCAACTCCTTGAGCATGGCGACACCCAAGACCGTGCTGTCCTTCGATGGCGAGCGCGAGCTCGTGACGGAGGCGCGCGCCCACGAGCTGGTGCAGACGTACGCAGACGCGGAGGCGCAGGCGCAGGTGCAGGCGCTGGCCTTCACACACATCACGCTGCGCAACAAGAGCTACACGCTGGAGGCCGCGCGCGTGATCGCCGCCTTCTTCTCGCGTCTGGAGGCGCGCGGCGCCTTCGCGCAGCTCACGAGCGTGGACTTCGCCGACATGATCGCCGGCCGGCCGGAGGACGAGGCGCTGCAGGTGCTGGCCACGCTCTGCGACGCGCTGAGCGCTATCAAGACGCTCACGCGCATCGACCTGAGCGACAACGCGCTGGGCGAGAAGGGCGTGCGCGCGTGCTTCGGCCTGCTGCAGAGCCAGGAGCAGCTGCAGCACGTGTACTTCTGCAACAACGGCATCTCGGCCGCGGCCGCGGGCGTCATCGCCCAGGAGGTGCTGCTGTTCCGCGGCCTCGACACCCCCACCAAGCTCGAGACCTTCCACTTCTACAACAACATGAGCGGCGACGGCGGCGCCATTGCGCTGGCCGAGCTGCTGCCGCTGTCGCCGGCGCTCAAGGACCTGAGGTTCTCGGCCACGCGCGCGCAGAGAGAGGGCAGTCTGACGTTTGCGAAGTCCCTGGCCTCGCTCAAGAAGTTGGAGAAGCTCGACCTGAGTGACAACACCTTCAAGGCACAGGGGGGCGAAGCTATCGCCGCGGCCGTGCTGAGCATGCCCAACTTGGTGGAGCTCAATCTCCGTGACGCTGCCATTGAGGACGACGGCATGGTGGCCATTGCGGATGCGCTGCGTGGGGGCGGTGCCGCCAAGGGACTCACCGAGCTGGACGTGTCGGGCAACGACCTGACGCCCGAGAGCATGCCAGCGCTCGGACAGGTGCTGCGTGTGAGCGGCGCTCTGCGTGTGCTGCAGGTGGAGGAAAACGAGATCGGCTCGAAGGGCGCCAAGACCATTGCCAAGACGCTGAAGGTCGGGACGCCGGCGTTGGAGAAGGTGGTAGCTAACGTGAACGAGATAGGCGCCTCTGGCGCGCTTGCGCTAGTCAAGGCTGTTGTTGACAAGAAGGCGTTCGTGAAACTGGACATTGACGGCAACCAGATCTCGGCGGATGGCGTGGTGAACATCGAGTCGCTCCTGGAGAGCAAGAGCAAGGGCGACCTTTTGGGGTCGCTGGAGGACAATGACGAGGACGAAGAGGAGGAAGACGAGGACGAGGACGAGGAGACTACTCCGGTGGAGGACGTGACGCTCATGCTTGACAAGGTGACGATTTCCTCTGAGGGGCATTGAGATCACTGCCAAGGGTGCGATTGCTGTCGTGGACACCCTCGTGCCTACCAAGTCGGTTCTTGCGCGTCTTGAGCTTGACACCAACATGAAGGGAGTGGAGCACATTTAGGCCTCGCTGGCCAAGCAGGACAAGGCCATCATCCTCGGATCGCTGGAGGATAACGATGGCGATGAGGAGAGCGACGACGAGTAGACAGACATTCCCATTCCCATACATGCTACAAAATATCTGTGCATTTCGGATTTTGATAAGTGCACGAACGTGGTTCCTATTCGCAGTCCGTAAGAACTGTCGTTTGGAGGGCTAAAAAAGTTGTCATCCAACAACATTCAAGCAACAAACAACATGCAAGCAACACATTTAACCACAAGCAATCAAAAGCAACAACCGATTCACATGTCAAGTACAAGCAAAGCAAAAACAATGTGAAGCAGCCAGTCAACAAGAACAAGACCACCGTCATGCTCATACATGAAATCGTGTGAGCCTTAAGGCACGGACTATATGCCCTTTTAATGGTGGTGGAAGTCGTCAATTTCATCTACGCGCAACAGCACCGTGTTGGCACCCTTGGAGGGCACTCAGGACCAGCTAGTCGAAGCTCAAGCACTCACCGCCAGCCTTGACGATGTGAGCGCGGGCCAACTCGGTGAAGTTGAGGGCGACGACCGAGAGCTTGGGGGTGTTCAGGAGACGGGTGTCGTCCGTGCCCGTGCCCGCCATGATGGCGATCTTACCCTCATGCTTCTGCATGAAGCGAGCGACCTTGCCCAAGGACGGAGGAGCCTGGTTGGTGTTGCTCTGGTGGGCACGATGTCGATGAACTTGGCGTCCGTGGGGCGGACCACTGGTGTCCCGGCCACCAGCGGCAAGATCAACAATACCCATACATGTATTGCTAAAATTAAAATCGAAACTTGATAAAGAAGCACGAGGGATTTCGGCTGGCTATCACAGATGTATCGCGTGCCGGCAAAGCGGCAACGGAGGCTAAGGAATCCAACTAACGCAACAACAAACAACAGCTACAGCAGCAACAACTCAACCATTCACGCGGCTATGACATGCGAACCAACGATTCGCCCGCCACCAGTACGAGGAACACCAGAGTGAACAGGTTAGCATTGCCTGCATTTATTCATGAAAAACACCCGCGATTTATTCTTTCGATCAAACCCTTGCCAACACTTTCTTTTACACAGCTGCAAGTCTTCCCGAAGAATGTAAAATAAAATAAACGTCGAACTGCGAATCAAGCGCCCGCGAACCAATTTGTTTTTCTTGCACGAAATGGGTTGTCTATAAAACCCACCGTTTCGCCTTTTTTCATCGAAAAGTGCCATTTTGGGCATCATGGCAGACACGGCCTCGGAGTCGAGTGCTGCGTCGCCGGCGCCTGTGGTGGTGAGCACGCTGCCGTCCATGAACCCCCCGCTGTTCTTCGAGATCGTGGAGGACCAGGTGTACCGCTCCAACAAGTGTGACGCGTCGTCGTTCCCGTTCCTGGCCACGCTGCAGCTCAACACGGTGGTGTATCTCTCGTACGACGACTTGTCGCGCGACCTGGCCGCCTTCTTCGCCGAGAAGGAGATCAACGTGGTACCTACCAACACACAGCCTCTGCATTGGGTGGCTTCATGTTTTCTCTCTAAACTCTGACCCTTCTTGGGAGCAGATCCACCTGGGGATGAAGTACCGCACGGCGTCGTCGCAGTGGAAGGGCATCTCGGAGGGCATGGCCAAGGAGACGATCGAGTGCATATTGGACCAGAGACGCCACCCAATTCTGGTCATGTGCAAGTATGTGAACCAAGTTAATGGGGAGTTTGAATCAAAAAGGGGGGAGGGGTCTCATTGAGCTGTTGCTGTTTATTGTCGGTGGTTGCTGCAGGACTGGCGTGCACTTTGCTGGAACCATGATCGGGTGTCTGCGGCGTCTGCAGAACTGGAGCTTGACGTCGACTATTGACAAGGTGCGTAATTAACGAACAGGCCGGTCGGTGCTAGCGCTCTTGATGGAGATTAATGAGGGGGTGCAGTATCGCAACATTGCAGGAAGTGTCAAGACGCGATTCGAGAACGAGCAGTTCATCGAGCTGTTTGATGTGGACTTGGTCACTTTGCCGCAGCAGCTGCCGTCGTGGTTTACAGTTCACCAGCGACTAATGGTGCGGATCTTTGGTATCGTTGCTCTCGCTCGTAATTTGTGACGTGCTCATTCTCATCTTTACGATTACAGGAAGAGGAGAGGATCGCGCTGACCAATGGCGAGTTTTTCCCTGGACAAACTCCTGACAAGGTGAAAGAACAACCGACGAAGCAGCCTGGAGAAACTGAGTCCAATACCGGAGGAGTGGACCAACCTGAGAGTGACTCTATCTCCACAGAGGCTTCGACGGCGACGGCGACGGCAGAACCTGCAGTTCTGGCCTATCAGAAATATTTTTTCTACCTGCAAGGCCCCCTGGTGTCGCCGTCAGTCAAGTTCTCCGAAAAGAAAAGCATTATCGGAGACGACGATGACGATTAAAGAGTGGTTAGACGTAGCAAACCCTTATCTGTATTATCGACCACCGACCAGCATACTAGGTAAAGTCAATCGAAAGACAGAACTCTGCAAAGTCAAGGGTGGCAACCTCATCAAATGCTTAAGTCAGGTCCTGCGCAACGTCAACCTCGCCAGCGATGCCCTCCTTAATGCGCAGCAGCAACGTGATCTTCCACGGCTCGACTTTGGAAATGGTATCAAACTGGAACACGGCGTCTGCAAACGCGTCGGCGTTAAACGCCTCGTAACTCTGGTTCATGGCCTGCAAGAACTTGCCCTCACGACTGTCTGCGAAAGTGTAATCGATATCTTGGAACTCCTCCCACTTCATCTGCACGAGGACCATGTCCTTAGTGGCCAGCGCGCAGATACCAGCGTTCAGCAGGTGGTTCTTGGCGTTGAACTTGAGCAGGTTCGACTCCATCGAGGACTTCGCGATGCTCTCGTAGATCTCCAGCGCCGCGTCGTATCTGAACATCAGCCACCCAAAAAGCTTAGCCACTTTACTCTGTGCTTCTCTCCATAAACACGCTCGTCACTCACTTCTCGAGCTCAGCCGAGAACTGCGCCACTTTGAGCATCATGTTGTTGGCCGAGGACGACTGGTTCTCGCCGGAGAAGTAGTCGGCAGCCTGGCGGTACGCCTCCAGCGCTTCTTCCTTGTTGTCCTGCTGCTCGTAGATCTCGCCAATCTGCTTCTGCAGCTTGGCGGCGTTCGAGAAACGACCGGCGTCGCACAGCATCGAGATGGCCGTCTTGAAGTGCACCATGGCATCTGCACAGCAGCAACAGCGTCGTTGTGGTCAGGTTCTATCAACCGCAGCAACCTCCAACACAACACTCACCCATGGGGTTCACCTTGGCCAGTGCCTCGGCCGCCTGCTGGTAGAACTGGGCGGCACGCGAGTTCTCATTCATCCGAGACTGGCACAAATAGTACCACAGCATGAATCTCCTCAGAAGGAGGAACAAGGTTTCAAGGCGCGTGAACTCACTTGGCAGCGTGCGCACTTTTCATAAGCTTCTGCAGCCTTCTGCCCTGCATTTGCAGTAAATAATAATACGATACAAATTAGGTCTGTTGGCCTGCCAGCGAGAGCATAATAATGCTAAATGATGCCGAGTGGCGCACAGTTCTTGGCGATCTTGAACTGGTTGCCGGCCTTCTCGAACAGGTCGCTGGCGTCCTCGTTGCGCTGCGAGCTGGAGCCGAAGGAGAAGAAGGACGTCTTCTTCAGCGCCTTCTCACCCTGCGCCAGGTACTCGTTGGCCTTGGCTTCGGCGGACATGGCGAGCAACAGCTACCTAACGTGTCCCCAAGCTCTGACGTGTTATTATTATCTCAAAACGACAACTCAGTTGATATTGGTGTGGCTTACACAATACCCTAAATTTGGCAAACTTGCCCGTGACTCTTGTGAAGTCAAAGGCTCTCCCTTTGTTCGCAAATACCAACAATACTGCGCGAGCAGACGTCCCCCGCCGATATCGAGAACGCGCCGGCAGGGAATTCAAGAGTGGTATCCGGAAGATGAAGACGACTTCGCTGGGGACTGGAACCGCGTGTGGTTTATAGGCTGCACAGTCTGTCAAACGCACTTATGGATGACGAGAAACGATGTCGTATACCGCGGAGATCAACTGTCGGTCGAGGCCAGTACTCATACCTTCTGGAGGGCAACCCTTCGCCAGATCCGAGCACTAGCGAAACAAAGAGCACAGACGGCCCGAGAAGAAGATTCAAGGAGCTCGACTACATGCATGCCTCGAATTCCTTCAACAGGAACCAAGAGGGATCCCACCAAGGGTGGGAACCAGCCACGAAAGGCCACCGGAACAGAAGTCACCGGCGCTTATATCCTGGCTCAGGAAATTTTAGATATCTTGCACATAACATGTAAATAGACAATCTGCTCCTCTCTCTCTCCCTTTGTTCGCAATTTTCTCGGTTAATCCCGATTACACACGCAAGGGTTGTGCTTACGGAATACCGGTATGAGATAGTATTTTAAAAAAACTCTCGACAAACTCCGCATGATTTGCTGTACGAAACACCAATTAAGTGACTTTGGAATTTTTGCGCTGTTTGACTTGAGTTCTCAGCCAAAAGCCCTCCAGGTTTGAAATCGTGTTAAGTATCTACGAAAGCTGCCAAATGAAATGCGTGTATTGGAATTAGCTCTCGCAAAAATCAAGGAAAAATGTTGTGAACATCTTGTATCTGCAATCGTCCGTATCCTTTGGGGACATATGCCGCGGCGATAGCGTCTGTAGGTCGTCTTCTGGATTCGTGTTCATTGCTACTTCGAGGTACGTTTCGAACCACTTTACAACAAGTATACCACAGCTATATCCATCCTTCTGCAGTCATGCAGTAGAGTGTCTGATCGTAAACTTGAACGCAGGGTCAATCAGCGGGATAGCATAGCTTGTCATGATGCTTTCAAAAGCCTTGATAGACCGGTGCGCTCGATGTAGGAAAAGGAAAAGTGATTGATGAAAGTTAGCTTGCTCCTGCGACTCAAACATGCACGCCGCCTTCCATGGCGGTCCCTCTTGGGCTTAGACGTCGCCCAGCCTCGATCTCGCTCCTATCTCTCTTACCTGTGTGTGTCTTCTCTCCCTGACGCCTGACACGATCACGCTGCTCCTCCTTGAAGCCCGCTTCCTTGAACTCGAGTCATCTTGACGAATCTTCAACGGCCTACGGTGCTTACTGTTCCAACACCAGGTACTCGTTGGCCTTGGCTTCGGCGGACATGGCGAGCAACAGCTACCTAACGTGTCCCCAAGCTATGGCATGTTATTATTATCTTAAAACAACAAGCACCGATACCCTGCTTCCTTGCTGACCCATAACTTGAGTCGGTTCAGCTTCAACTAAATGATGTTTTGGGTCTGATAGGGGGTAACTTTCTCCATTCTGTGGACTGTCCTCCAATCTAACGAGTGTAACGCGTCGGCGACTTTCCTGTCGTCCTGCTTCATTTTCTTCAGAAGTTTCCGTCTTTCTGCTGCTGCGTCGACGTCTCGCTCTCTGTTGATGAGCTGTTTATACTTTTACATGGACTGAGACCAGCGGCGTTTCCCTGCCCAAAGAGGTATCATCCGTGTGAGACGCGGATGCGGTGTGACCCAGATCTTACTCGTTGGTGATTCGAGGAATGTCGCTATCGCTGTCTCCGCCGTTGTTATGTCCGAGTCCCACGGGGCTTCTCCTTGATCTCGCTGTTGCAAAATGTCTCCTATTATTTTCACCTGTTCCCGATTAGTCAGCGCCCAGTTCCCCGCGACCATTGCAGTCATGGTCATGAGTTCCGTCCGAATGTTGGGTATACCCAGTCCCCCTTGAGTTTTGCCCTGTTCTACCATGGCTGCTTGTATCCATCCTGCAGGAGCCCTGTCTGGTGCCGTGAATGAAGACTTCCATACGAAATGGCGAATGGCCAGGTCGGCCTGCTTGATGTCCTCATCGGAAGGCCAGGCATGCCGCGCGACATAAAGTAACTTGGGTATGATTATGGCCGTGGCAATGTCAGCCCGTTGCTACACGGTGTTCGGCTTTGTTTGCGCTAGGGCCAGCCGAACCCGCAATGCCACAAGAGCTCGTTTCCAAGCCTCCGCTCTGGTGTCCCCCGTGTCCGCCACGTGTCCGAGAAAACGCGTGGTCGCAATTACCTCTACTTCTGTTTTCGGCTTCGCGCGGGACTCCGTGGCCGACGTCTTATGCTCTTCTTCGTTATCCCCATCCTCAACTCCACCCAGGTGACAGAGCGTGACCAGCACCGTAAAACGCTGACAAGCACAACAACTATCAGTTTTCACAGTAAGCATGGTACTGGCACAACAACATACAGGAAGGCACAACAATACAGGAGAAAGCACACAGCAAAAACAAAATACACATCAATATCCATATGTACACAATACCAAAAGCCTGGCTGACCACTGAATCACTCTACGGTTTCCTATCAAGCCCAGAATCCCCC
>JAGDFM010000833.1:0-10489 GCA_019155715.1 Phytophthora pseudosyringae | reverse complement strand
GCAGGTCGAGCCATTCGGGGAACTGAGTGTAAAGCTGGCGCATGGCGGCCGCGTCACCGCTAGCACCGGCACGGAGCCACGCCGCGTGGACGTCGGTCATAGTGGCCGAGGGTGGCAATGCCATCTCTCCAGCGAGGGCGTCCGCACCGGACAGCTCGCATGCGTCATTTGTGTCACTGGCGACCATGATCCTAATTGCGCACTTCTGAGGAAGCTAAAAGACGACTAAGCCCCCTCTCCTCGCAACGCAACTTGAGTACTAAAATCGACTTGCGTTACTGTGAATTTTATGCTGTTTGG
This sequence comes from Phytophthora pseudosyringae, assembly GCA_019155715.1. Taxonomy (NCBI): domain Eukaryota; phylum Oomycota; class Peronosporomycetes; order Peronosporales; family Peronosporaceae; genus Phytophthora; species Phytophthora pseudosyringae. The sequence goes on along the minus strand of JAGDFM010000833.1, from coordinate 10,189 downwards.
ATTGGCTGGTGGCGAAGAGCGAGGGACGGGTGAAACCAAAATCTACACCTTTTGACTTCTCCCCTTTACGAACTGAGATGTTGCTGACTTGATCCAGAAATACACAGTGACATTTCGCCCTCGAAACGGCCACGGGTCGTCTCTTTGTGCACGGATCGGATTTTAGTATCCGATAGATGTCATATCGACGTACGCTCCCGAAAAAGAACTCGTAGCCGGCGTGGCTGCACTAGAAGCTGGCCCAGTTTAAGCTTGTGCAGCCAATAACTGATCTCCCAAGTTCTCGAGCTTGAACTGGTCATGGGTCCATCTACTTTCTGCCAGCAGCCTGCCGAAGAACGCCGCGCGCATTCGTGTAGCCCAGTCTGCTGCCAGCTGCATGCAGACGGTGAGCGGTGGGCAGCTGCCAGGCGCTGGGTGCGAGCTTTGCGTGCCTTTGGCATGGCTGTGGATGGGAGCTGCTTCAGCCTCTAACGTCTGGACACGTGGACGCTGTCAAATTCGCTCAACATTTACAGTGGCACGCTAGCCACGGGAACAATGCGCGAGGTGGCAGTCCAACTCGACTCAATCAATTGCCCCGATTCAAAGCTTTTCAGGTCTCGATTCTGCTGGACAATTGTGGTTGCCCTCCAGTGCGGTGGTTCACGAAATGTAAGCGTCGCAGGGTATCATCAATTGAGGAAACGAACCGGCTGGTGTTCGCCTTTCTCCGGTAAACTAGGCGTGTACAATGTACACTATACATGCATGGGTAAGAGCGTCGGATTTGAAGTGTACGGACCGTAGCGCCTATCCAAGCGGCTACGCTCGACCTCAAGGCCGTTGAGCAACACCATGGTCATGACCAAACGCTTCCGCTGCAAATCGATCTGGTGAGGTTCAAAATTCGACTTCTGTCACCGGTAATACTTGGATCGTGTCCATACTAGTAGTATAAATCAGACGGCAGTCAGCATCTGCAGCCCGCACAAAACTATTGACTGGGGAATTAGTTTAAAGGGGGGGGGGGCCATTGAAGCCTCCGCTTTTTGTTTTTTTTCACAGCGGGTGATTCCCTTGAGCGCTCAGAGTGTCATCTTCCGTACGGCCGAGCTGATACGATGGCGACACGCGAAGAAGACACATCTAGCCGAGGCGATACTCAAGATGAAGCCCGACCTGGCATGGCAGAAGTCCACGCAGCGTGGCTTGCTGCTGGTGCTAGCGGGGATGCAGCAACGATGCAGCAGCTCAAGAGCCTGTTCCCCGAGTGGCTCGACTTGCAACGGGTACCCTCCCTGTCAGCAGATTGGTTCTTGTTTCCATGAAGACGGCGAGATCACCACTATTTCGCTCTTGGCTTGGACGTTTGGTTTTTGTAGCGCGTGGTACCAGCTCCGTCGATGTGTTCTCAATTCGGCAGCTGGAACGGCTTCCACCTCCACACCATGGGCGCCTCCGCTCTCCACGCCGCTGTGTGGGAAGGACAGCTTGACGTCATCCAGTTCATCCTTGAGGCGGGCGAAAGCCCCGACACAAGCGCTGACAACGGCTTGACGCCCACGATGATGGCTATCATGCACCTCAGCCTCATGACCATGCGCTGTGTGTTCCGTGATGGAGTGGCTGTGCGCCGCAATCTTGTCGTCGACGTACGTGTTTGGGGGAAACTGTGTGTTTATCTACGCCCTGCATCTGAATTTCCTGAGTTATTCAGCTGTGGTTACTGCTGTTTTGTGTGTGCTAGTGTCGCCACCTAGTTGAAGAGGGTGTAAAGCTTGCGATCGCGACCGTCAAGCTGTTGCTGAGCTTTGGCGCAGATGTTGATGCTCAAGATCAGGTACGAGCTGCCAGACTTGTGGTCGGGTCGGGGGGCAGTAGTGTTCCTCATACTTTGTGTTACTGCTGGTAGACCGGCAAGACGGCTTTGCACTGCTCAACGAGCGACGATGTTTACGAAGTTGCTAAGTTTCTACTGGACGCTGGTGCAAGGATCGATGAACAGGACAAGGTACACACCACATCCTGCAGAATTTCTCCAGATGAGTTGGTCCGTGGTATCAACGCACTATACCGAGTTCCTTATAGAATGGCAAGACACCACTTCACTACTGCATTCAAGAGGGAGGGCTGCTCGTGACGAACCTTCTGCTTTCCACCGGCGCCAACGTTGATGCAACGGACACGCACGGCGTGTCGCCGTTGGTGCTCATGCTGCAACGAGGCGATCTGAACGTGCTCCAGTTGTTTCTGAATCACCACCAGTGGGTGGCCTCGCCACAGCGACTTGACTTTGCCAGCTCGGTGCTGCTGCTGGCTGTGGATAACGAAAGGGGGGAGGTCGTGCGCTACGTTGTGGAAAATGGGTACGCGTCGGTGAAAACAGGCAACAGTCAGGGCGAAACACCGCTGCACCGAGCTATCGTGCGAAGGAACCCTTCGCTTGTGCAGCTTGTGGTTGGATTGGACCCGGAGGGAGACAACCTTGTTGCGGTGACGGCGGAGTTGCAGACGCCGGCGCATTACGCGGCAAGATTTGGGTCTGTGCGAGTGGTGGAGTTATTGTTATCAGCAATGACCGGAGTGCTTGGGGGTTTACGTACACTGGGGGATGCCAATCCGCTGAACGCCACGGACCTGGAAGGAAGGACGTGTCTCTACATCGCAGGTGTTCTGAGTAACACAGAACGAGCGGGTCGGATGGACCGCCATGCTAGAGTCCAGCTGCTGTTGGAGCATGGCGCTCGTTTGTTTTCGCCGACTTATCTCGCTCGGGAGCTGGCCTTGTCTCCACCGGCCTCCAGTTCGCCGACACTGCTCCTCCCTGCTCAAGTGGCGTACTGCCTGCAGCGCTGGTTGATTGAAAGCGGAAGTGTGGATGGAGATGGTGTTCATCCGGGAAACAAGCCGCTCACGCAATTGTTTGTACAGTGGATCGCAAGCACCCCGTACTCTGGACCTTCCGCGATGGTACTCACAGTTGTAGCTAGCGCCGGCTATGGACAGGAGCTTTTGCCATTACTACTCGACTTACCGCTACGGCGTGATGCCTTTCGAGCGCTGCTGGGTCGATTAGGAACACTGGCGCGATGTCAGCGTGGACGTGTGCTTCTGCTGCAATTGTATAACGAGCTGCAGGCAGACTGGGATTCCCTGGTAATGGAGTAGCTGTTCTGTGCTGACGCAGCAAGTACCTGGTCGGATAGGGGGCACTTCGAGTCCACAGTGGTGTCCGTCAACCTTGCAAGAACATGGACAGCCATGTTTGTTTGGCCATAGTCACGTTGGCCACAACGCTTTGTTCCTTTTCGATCTAGGCATTTGTCATCTCCGCTGCTTGGTAAGCTTCCAGTAGCTCGTCGTGAAGCTGCAGGAGAAGCGGGTGGCAAAGTTGGTGTCTTGCAAACTTCTCCAGCTGACGGAGTAAACCTGGCAGAGCCCAGCGATGCAGAGGCAGCTCCACAAGCAGCGACACGACATCGTGCGCGTATCCTGCGCATATTAGGATAGGGAGCAGCGCCGCCCACGAGCCAACGCACGCCACACTCGCCATCCATTGCACGCACAGCTCCGTCAACGCGTCGACCAGGCCATTGCTGGGGCCGGCATGAGCTGTCTCTTCGTCCTCGGGCTCTTCATGGGCATCCTGCCGGACTCCTGCTTCCACGACCCATCGGAGCAAGCAGGACTGCACTTGTGGCGGGAGGACGATGCGGGGAGCCCCTGGTCCGTCACCTGTAGGTGCCATCTTGGGTTCCAGAGCGCCAAGCGGGAATAACCGTGCTCCGTGGTGCAGCAAGAGCCTGACTTTGGAGTCGCGCTCAACAGCGCCACCCGCTTCCAATAGAGTCGTCGCAGCGATGTACAGACTCGTCTTACCCTGCCGGTCAACAGCATTCAGCGGATTGGCCGTCCCAACGTCCTGCAGGTCGCCGAACGCACTCGTCAAGCACTGCAAGAGCATCTCCACCTCGCGGTGAGATCCGTACCGGGCAGCGTAGTGTGCGGGGGTCTCGAACTCCACCGTAGAAGCGATCAAGGTGTCTCCAGCAGGGTCGAAGTCGGCCAGCAGCTCCATCATGGAAGGACTCCGTCGTACAATGGCGCGGTGGAATGGGGTCTCTCCAACAGCGTTTTGCACCGTCACAGACGCATACTCGTTCTCCACGACGTAGCGCGCCAAAGGGCTCTCTTCTCGACTGTCCACGGCCTGGAGTAATACTGCACCAGCGAAGTCGTGTCGTTGACGCGTGGGTACCCAGTGGTGATGGTTCAGGAAGAGCTGAAGGACGTTCACGTTTGCACGCTGCAGCATGAATCCCAACGGGGAGACGCCGTCCTGGTCTTCGACGTCAATGTTGGCGCCTCTGGAGAGCAACAGATCCGTGACGAGCAAGCCTTCTTCTTGCACGCAGTAATGTAGTGGCGTCTTGTCATTCTGCGGCGACACCAGCAACAACAAGTGAGCGAGCCGGATTCGACTTGCTCGCCTCAACGAGCGCCTAACCGTACCTCATCCAGTGCGTCTATGCTGGCCCCAGCGTCCAGCAGAGACTTGGCCACCTCGTAGGCGTCGTCGCACGTGGCGCAATGCAAAGCCGTCCTGCCGTCCTGTTATCATAACGATTGTCAGGAGCGTTCTCTGGAGACGAAAGCAGTGCCTCAGGTTTTCCACCTTGTACCTGGCTTTGCGCGTCCACGTTTGCGCCAAACCGGAGCATCAGCTTGATCACAGCGACCACCAGCGCCACGCGCTCGTCTTGTTCTTTGCGGCACTGAAGAGCAGTTAGCAGCCACCACCAAGCCGACCAAAGCCGAGTAAAAAAATCTGGCCGTTCAGAGCGAGCTAGGCGTCCTCCTCAGTCTCACGAACGTACATCAACGACGGTGTTGCGGCGCACAGCCTCGCCGTCACGAAGCACGCAGCGCATGGTCATGAGGTTGAGACGCAAGATAGCCACCATCATAGCCGTCATGCCGCTGTCGTCACCTTCGTCTGGGCTTTGTCCTGATTCGAGCAGAAACTCCACGATGCCGAGACTGCCTCCCCATGCGGCGGTGTGAAGTGCCGAGACGCCGATCGTGCGCAGGTGGAAGCCGCTCCAGCTGCAGAACCGAAGTTGCCGCTCCGACGCAGACCCCAACGCCGCAGACCCGACTGGCTGTCATCACCACGTGAGCAACGGATCTTTGCAAGGTGGTGGTCAAGTGAATTAATTGCGTACGCCTACCCGCTGGAAGTCAAGCCACTCTGGGAACTGTACTCGTAGTTGACGCATGGCTGCAACGTCCTCGTTGGCACCAGCAGCAAGCCACGCCGCGTGGACTTCGGTCATGGGCGTTGTCGACGGGAATACCATTTTTTTCCCCACAATTTTGTGAGACGTTGGTGCTGGGTGGAGGGAATTGGAGTGTGAGAGATCGATCCACCGCTCATATCAGAGCCCGCAGACCTCATATGGGTCGAGTACTACGACACAGAAAGATTGCGGCCACATGGACGCATAATATGAGGCACGACTGAAACGACTACAGGCACCAAAACGTGCTCCATAAGAGAAAATCTACCACGCGCTAGAGTGACGCCGAAACGCTTATCGCCATAGACTTCAGTGATTTTACGTACGTTTTACTTCGAAGCAGCTTAAGAAACCGGGAGTGGGGGGCACGATAAAGCCTCGCACATTTAAACACGGACGGCCCAGTAATCGTCATCGTACATGTCGACTGGGTTCAAGAGTCTCGACGCTGGTTTACCTAAGACAACGCCGATAGGTGCTCTTACACCCGTTGATGGTGCATGAACTCAAGCGTCGCCACTATTGATTATGGATACCGTGTGCAGGATTTTCCTTTTTCGAGAAATAATACAACAGTTCCAAATTTTCGCGAAAGAATGAACACGCTCTGCTTTGAAGCACGAAGAAAGCAGCACGCTTCAAATACGGCATCTTAGTACGGAGACGCTCGCGCTCAGTGCTCCCCGGCACACGCACACAGTTTGAAGCACCACAATCTTCAACAAATTTGTGGCGTGGTTACAATGTAGTCAACTGCAAGCAAACTAACAGTAAAACGTGCTCGCCACCAGAACACGCGCCGGGCCGGTAAGACATCATCAGGCCATACCTTAATAATAACAATGGTGAGGTGTATTGTGATACTTATTCCACTCGTGGAACTGAATCATCAGGCCATACCTGCACAGAGTACGACATTGGACTCCAATTTGGAGAGCAGGATGACTTTTACTTGGCCCGATGCGGCGTCATCCTTGATGTTATCACGTGATTGCTATACAGCCAACGACACCAGCTTGCACTTTGAAGTAGTAGTGGCAGAAGGCAAACAAAGCACACTTCCGTCTTGCTTCGGTTGTGGCTTACGGTGCAGCAACCCTCTCGAAAGGAGGGTACGTGTACCCAAACGTTTATCAAGCGCCACGCCCTCCGTGTTGAGCACTGCTGACAGAGTATGAGCAATATGAGGTCTGATCTAGCGCACTCTCGACTGTCGACACTCGCTCGTGTCGCAGCGTACAACAACTCAGATCCGATACTAGAAGCGGAAGGGGTCCAATGTCCATCATATAATCGTAGCCTGTATCACTTGGCTCGTATCATACTTGCATCTACATAAGAACATTTATGATTATGTCAAGTAGTTGATACTCCGATTGCTTCCCATAGTTCGTCGTGGAGCTGTAGCAGGAGCGTGTGGCGCAGCTGATGCCTCGAAAACTTCCCCAATTGCCGCAACAGCGCAGGCAGCTCCCTGCGCTGCAGCGGGAGCTCGACGAGCAGCGGCACGACGTCGTGTGTGTAACCCGCACAGACAAGAATAGGGAACACCGGTGCCCATGGGCCGATGCGATCCACGCTCGTTACCCACTGCATGCCCAACTCGGCTAAAGCATCTAACAGACCACCGATATCACTGGCGTGCGTAGCCTCTTCATCTTCAGGCTCGATGATACGAACTCCGTCTTCGACGACCCACGCACGCAGGCAGTTCTGCACTTGGACTGGGAAGATAAGCCGAGACGCTTTCAACGCCGAGCTGGAGCTTTCGTGCGCCAACGCGGACGCCAGGAATTCGGAGGAGAACAGACGGGCTCCGTGGTCCAGCAACAGCTGCGCCTTGGTGTTTGTAGCACCAGCCACCTCCCCCGGGAAGCCAGGAACGCCTTTGTCAAAGCACGCGACGTACAGACTCGTCTTGCCCTTCTCGTCCACAACGTTGAGAGGGTTTGCCGTCGCGAGACCCTGTAGCTCGCTGAACACGCTTGTAAGACATCGTAGCAGCATCTCCACCTCGCGACGCGTGCCGTACCGAGCTGCGTAGTGGGCAGGTGTCTCCAACGCCTCGATGGTGGCTGCAGTCAAGTTATCTCCGACTGGGTCCATGTCATTCAGCAACTCCATCAACGGCGGGTTGCGCTGTTTGATGGCTCGGTGCATCGGCGTCTCGCCCTTATCGTTGCGGACCGCGACCGACGCGTACTCGTTCTCCACGATGTAGCGCACCACCCCCTCCGCTCGACACTCCACCGCTTCGAGCAACACCGAGGCTACGAACCCGTGCCGCTTCGCCGTCGCCACACACTGATGGTGGTTCAGGAACAGCTGCAGGACGTTCAGGTCCCCGCGTTGAAGTAGCAACGTCAACGGCGAGATGCCATCCTTGTCCTCCAGATCAATGTCGGCGCCGCAGGAGAGCAGCACTCGGTCACCAGCAGCCCGCCTTCGCTGTTACAATAGTGCAGCGGCGTCTTCCCGTTCTACACGCACGAGCAGCGCCATGATCAGCCTCGGGAGATGCAGGGTCGGTTCATTTTTTTTTCTTCCCGTTCGCGACCTACCTTGTCCTGCGCATCCATGTTGGCGCCGGCATCCAGTAGACACTTGGCAACAGCGCAGGCATCATCGCTGGTGGAGCAGTGGAGTGCCGTCTTGCCGTCCTGCCGATCGGCGAAACGTGTTAGTTGGTTGCTTGGAGGGCGTGTCAACGGAGGACGCTTCGAAACTGTATCGGTCCTACCTTGCTGCGGACGTCCACTTGGGCTCCGAACTCGAGCAGCAGTTGGATGACTTTGAGCACGAGCTGCACTCGCTCGTCTTGCTCCTGTCGACACTGGAGCCCCACAGCAAGAAGACTTCATTAACACCAGATCAAGAGAGAGAGAGAGAAAGCGAAAGCCTCGTACATCGACAACAGTGTTTCGGCGCACAGCTTCGCTGTCACGGAAGACGCAGCGCATGGTCATGAGGTTGAGGTGCAGGATGGCAGCCATTGCGGCCGTCATCCCGCTCTCGCCGCCCGCGTCGGGGTTGAGACCCGCTTCGAGCAGGAACCGCAAGATGGCGAGGTTCCCGTCCCAGGCCGTCGTGTGGAGCGCCGAAGCGCCGAGCGTGCGGAGGTGGAAAGCGTCCCAAGTGCAGAATCGAGCCTGTCGCTGCGACAGCGAGTCCAATGCTGGACGGCCGACGTGCTGTCATTATCATTCCAAGCACACGTTAGCAAAACGGCTGGGATTGATGACGGTCGCAGCTAATGTCGAGACGATCCAGCGAAGCTCCTTTACCCGGTTGAAGTCGAGCCACTCGGGGAACCGACTCCAGAGCTGGCGCATGCTCGCAGCGTCGCCCTTGGCGCCGGCCGCCAGCCACGCCGCGTGCACGTCCGCCATGTGGGTGGGAGACGCCACTTTTGCTGGAGAGATCGCGTCCTTCGTCGCCGAGGGAAATCCGATTATGATCGGAGAACTGGACCCGTCCCTTTTGGCCTTGCAACGCACACCCGCTGGATGATCCAGGGCCTTGATCAGCATCAACCCCGCACTCGCACTCGGCGAGTACCACGGCGCTCACGCAGAAGCGGTTGCGGCAGCAACCGAGCCAAAACAATATGAGGTGAGATCCCCCGAATAGCCCCCACTTCAGGTGGCAGGTAACGGCGATCAGCGACGGCCAGATAGTTTCAGGCAAAGTATTATAAACCTCACCACTGGCCCGGCAGGTGCCACGCAATGCGACCTCATCGGTCGACAACTTGAGGCTGTCGCTCAGCGAACGAATCCGTACGGATTCTCTTGAGGAATAAAAAAGAGCACCAGAGGCAGCTCGAAACGGATTCATGAGACAGAAGGTCAACCGGAGAGAGGAAATGCACGAGATTCGATATTTCACCTGCGTTTAGTGTAAGCTTGGCCCGGCGGACTGGCAGCACCTACGCGTGCTTCCCTCTCCCGACGCGACCGAGCCCTCCCCCCCAAGGGCGCGAAGCTGTTGTCTCTACGGTCGACGTATCGTTGACATCGAAACCGCTGGTTCAAGGAAAGGCAACACCAACTTCAAGTTTATCGGATTATTCAATAGAATGGACCACAATCAAATTCTAACAGAAAAAAAAAAGACAGAATCGACGTTCCGTGGCCGCGCTCACACTCGACGTTTGTCGGATCGACAATGTCGATACAGTACAGTGCTCGCTATTATAGAACGGTAGCAACGTCTGCAGCTCTGCAGCCTGTTTGTAGTACTGCTGATTGAGCATTTTTGATCGTACAAACTTTGTACGATCAGAAATGCTCAATCAGCATCCACAGTGAAAAACTGGACCGATTCCCGGTGGGGTCACATCACTTTTAGCCAATCAGATGATCGTACCGGTACACACGATATGCTCGTCATACATTCTGTCATATAGCCGAGCGAGGCAATAACGTCTGCGCAACAGAGGCCGCCAGCATGAAAATGCGCGAGCAAGTAGTTACTGTGTGAAAGACGGGTGTTGCGAAAGCTCAGTCGTTCATGGACACTGGCTTGCCGTATCCAGGCGTGGCGTTAAATACCATATTAAGTACGACACATATCAGATTTGTGACGCTTCTGACAGTGGATTACGGTCCTGTACATGTATACACTTGCGGTCAGATTTCGTATACATATAGTAAAAGTACAGGCCGTACTACTTCGGCCTTGAAGTGACCTTCACTCAAATGGCCCAATTGAAGTTGAAATCACTCTGGTCTTCCGGGTAGCTCAACACTCCCATGACGCCTCTGTCGCGAGCCGTCCTTGGGTGGGCCGGTCCTCGAGGTGTATGGAAGCAGAACGCTTGTAGAGAGTTAGAACAGACCAACAGAATTGAAATATATCTAAATCAACTTGTTGGATCCAAGGCTTTTTCACGACAGACCTCTTAC
>JAGDFM010000831.1:2747-13306 GCA_019155715.1 Phytophthora pseudosyringae | reverse complement strand
TTGTTCCTGTTTGTTTGGACGAGTAATGAAGAAATGATAGTCGCTGCCACAGCCCTTGCGCTCAACAACCAACCGTGAAGCGAAAATGCGGGCGATTTCCTTCTCACTCGAGGTCTCCAGGACGATTTCTTCGTCTTTGTAACGGCGTTACATTCGGGTAATGTAACGGGGTTATATTCGGGTAATATGGTTACCGTCTCGAAAGTGATCGTATCACTTTCTACATGGCTACATTTGCCGTGACGTCCTGACCTGGGGCATTTATATATGTTTCATTATAGGTATCTAGTAGTTTGTATTGCAGGCCAAACTACAGCCCTATAAATATATTCAGTCTTACTTTTACCTACGTGGTACCAGTCCCCTTCAGACAGGGACTACGTGAACTCGCGTTCACTGGGAGTTTGCATAAACTCCCTAGCACACACTTCCTCTGTGCAACGTGCTCGTGTGACAGCCCGTCACACTTGGTAGCACTTGTAGTCATTCCCACACACCTACGCGGGTGGATTGAACTACCTGAATCCTCTGTGGTCTCGAAGAAAGTGAGCTACTATCAATCGAGGAGAGTTTCCTCATTTGACCGACGCTCAGTTTGAGTCGGTCCGGAAGATGGCGGGCATCTTTGGGATGGATGCCTTCCGAAGCCTGGCGGCGGTACGATCACTTTCGAGACGGTAACCATATTACCCGAATATAACCCCGTTACATCCTCCACCACTTAGATTCGATTTACATATCGACCAATCAGAGTGGAGATCGTTGGGAGCGCTCACATTTTGCGCTCCCAGTCGAATCACATCGACAAGCCGCACGAACACGGTGCAGCTTCGCGAGAGCTGAGGGCGCTTGCGCGCTCCTCCGAGCCTCTCAGCGGGTCTCCACTCGACCCTTCAAGCATGCCCCGCAGGGGAAGCTCAGGTGGCGTGACACGATGGGGCTGTAGAATTTTCCGGGTCCCCCCAAGCAAGCAACCTTATTGGCGGATCCGAGGAGCCAGTTCAAAGTAATTCGATGGACACGTGGACAGCCCAGAGAGTTAGGTCCGTCAGGTTTCCCTTCCGATCATTTCGGGGGCAGGAGAGTCTGGACGTGATTGGTACATATCTAGACGGAGGACCCAAGTTCGACCACAACAGCGAAGTAAGCGGCCCTCCAAGTCACCCCGGGTGGCCGGATTCTGGGCGTGAGGTATGTTAGTGAGCGGGCCACCACCAAGTGAAAGTCTCGACGAAGATGGGTCAAGATGGAGAAGTCTCGATGGAGAAATCTGAACGAGAACGGCGAGGTCCCGATGGATGAGTCCGAGCATAGATCTGTGGAAAGACTGGGTGAAGGCTCGCGCATACTCGATTCAAGTGATTAACGACCGGCCAATGCGACCGGGACGAAGCCCTGTCGCACCCCATGGAACGTCGAAAAATATGAGTTGTACCCAGTTGACGTATACTGGGACCAAGTGATTAACGACCGACCTATGCGACCGACCTGGCGACCTGTCGCAATTCCGTGGAAGGTCGAAGATCTAAGTTGTACCCAGTGACCGTTATACAGCAACTGTATCGCCGATGGTCCGAATGGGAGAAGGCTGGATGAGCATGTCCGGATGGAATATTCCTGTATACTCGAGCCAAGTGATTAACGACCGGCCAAGATATGGGAAGATTCCATGGAACACCAAAGAACCCTCAAAGAACCCGCGGTCTCTATTTCGCACCCAATGAGCCTAGGATGCCAAGAAGGTCGAAGTAGACACGACGATAGTGAAGATAAGTCTAACCAGAATGTACGTCTTTGAGCAGCAGATAGCCGAAGACAGATAAGCAAAATCAGAGTTCGTTTTACCGATAAGCCCGCAAGACCTTCGGTCAAGCCTGCCGGAAGATTTGCCCGGAGTCCCGAAGACACTACGGCGTGAAGGCACCCCGGAGCCACGGACATCCGGGTGTGGTACTCCCAAAGAGAATCAAGTTCGAGTTGAGGTGAGTGCCGGGCGTGGAGCAACGGGTAAATCTACCTCATTTCATATCCGAATTGCGGTTGTGCACCCGAAAGGGATCCCGCATTTCATATTAACTAGAGTGCGTTCCAGTTGGAGGAAGTAGTCCCAACGGGAAAGTTTGGACGGAGTACTATTGTGTGATAGGATTGTATTGATTTGTGTTAGTTTACCTCAATACTTGGGGGGGGGTTGCGCGTAAGAGAAAGCCGGCCGGGGTTACCAGTATCCCGGAAGTGTGGCTGGTTGGCTGGTGTTGAGACCGACCCTTTCACGGTCAGAAAGAATAAGGAAGGGCTACGTGTTTTTGTATATAACTCTGTTTGTATTTGGTTATCTGAGTTGTACGGGCTACGTCCGAGGTTACGTACGGCATCACACTCCCGACCTACATCTAACAACTCCCACCGGTGAAACTTCTTGTGTTCGGGTTTAGCGATCGAACCTATAGGGATTGACACAAGGGACACACGCTGGCCTCGGACGGAGCAGTCCGTCCGGAGCCGTCCACGTCTGGACACGCGAAACTATACACCTGGGCGCTCAGGCGTTCACCCGCCTCGCCTCAGCTGGTGCGCGTGCCCGGATTCGAACCATGTAGAGTTCCCCGGAGTTGTTTGTATTGTGTAGGTTTAAGAGAGTAAGGTGTGCTAACTTCTAACTAGCTTCTATGGCAGCTGGAAGAGGAGGAGACATGCGCGATGGAGGACGCGGAGAGGCGACACGCCAGTCGCGTCGTGGACAAGGGTTGCTGGCTGAGGAACAGCCGAGTCTGGATGAGGTTCGGAAGAACACTCGAAAGACGAATGCTGCGAAGCGCAAGGCGGCCCTGTCCAAGAATCTCCGGATCAAGCTCAGCCTGAACCAGGACCCGCTGTCCCCGACGACGCGCACCAAGCGTCCAAGGATGGCGAGTCTAGAATTGCTGAGACCGGATGCAAAGAGTCCGGAGAAGAGTCGAAGGCTGCTGAGGGTAAGTCCGGTCCGGACGAACCCGGCAAGGCGTCTGTAGGAGGCGCCGACGTGATAGAGTCACGGATGGAGGGTCGAGTTTCGGACTCCTCTCCGCCCGTTCAAGATGTGGATCAGCAGCCGGATGCGCGAGCGTCCGGCCAAGCCAAGTTGTTGCCGTCGGTTCCAGAAGAGAATCCTTCGTCGAGACCGCAACTCTCGATCGAGGCTGCCCATGGTGACCATAGTCTGGAAACGGCGACTGGCGTAAGTGGCGAAGGCGGTGTTGCAAGTGTCTCGGTGGAATCAAGTCCAGCCTAGAAACATACTCCCGCCGAACGTGCAGTACGTCTGGCCGGAGTCTCAACCGGACTATTTACCTTACCTTGGCTGACCGCGACACTCGCGACGTCCAAGTATCTCACGTTCAAGGTGGAATGGACGATCCGACCCAGGCGTGGCTAGCTGAGTTGATTCCAAACCGACGAGACTTGGCCACTGCTCAAGATCTGACCGGATTCCAGGTACCAACTGGACTGCTCGAACCTCGGGAATGCGTCGCGGTCCTGCAGATGTTGTTCTTCGAAGCCGGTTTCCAATTCACCAACGTGATCCCGGTTTGGTCGGATACTCGTACGTCCAAGGTTGCGGTGGGGCACATTCGGAGTTTGGTCGGTGACGTCCAACGTCTCTTGGTCGTAGAACTTATCGAGTGACGAGGGCTGGCAGTTGGATCTACGTTCAAGGTTCTGGCAGCCCTCGATGCAGAAGCGAAGCCTGAGAGTCTGCCCATATTGGATTACCATGCTGAGGACGATGACGGAAACCAATTGATGACCGATTATGAGGCCGACTTGCTTGGCCGAGACTTCGTTCTACACCTACGCGTAGCAGGTCTTCGATCAGTTCGGAGCCTCGATGGATCGTCGATTAGAGAACCGTCGGCCAAGCGTTCACAACACCGACCGTCCCGCCCAGAGAGTCTGCTCGGATCGTTACCGTCCCAGTTGCCGTCGTCTGGAACGTCCAGTCGGAGTGATCTGTCCAGAAGTGCGACTTCGGACCCTGTCCCAAGCTTGGTTGGCACCTCTGATGAGTCACGCTACGGCACGACGTCCGGATCGCTTGCGTCCAAGAACACGTCGTCGGATTCTTCGACATCGACGCTTGGACACACTGCGGCGAGTCACATACCGTGTATTGAGAATGGGGCGATGGCAATGTCCAATAGGACCTCGAGCGGAGCTGTAGTCTCTGGAAGCGGAACTGACGCTGGTTTCGCAATCGTACGTGAAGTGACTCCGAAGCTGGAGTCCCCCGCCCAAGTCGACAGCATCATGATGAACCCGGGCGTAACCTCCAGCGTGAAGACTTCCAAGACGCTTGCGTCGGGAAGATCCCGAAGACACCATGGCTCCAGACGGAGTTCATCGTCCAGGGAGTCTGACTCAGGAGACGAGGTCACCGACGCAGGCATTCTTCCAGAAGGTCCTCGCGCGATCGCTCTCCGTCGCGACGCTCAAGCCGATCCAGACGCTCGTACAGATCTGGCAGATCCGGATGGTCGAGTGTCAGATCCGGTCCGTCCGAATTGGCCATGAGCACTCTTCACCAAGTCCAGCAGATCGGTGCCGCATTTGTCCGGCTGGACGAGAAGGTTTCGGCCGGAGCGCCAATCGACCAAGATGCTGAAGTCCGTCGTCAGTTGGACGAGTCCCGGAGAGAAGCGATCGAGTCTCAGTGACGTGTCGAAGAGCTTGAACGCCGTCTGTACGAGATGTCCGTCCAGCCTACGCCAGGTGTATCGCGCCATGATGTCGCGGCAGTAGTCCAAGGAGCATGCTTGCAAGCGACCAGTTCCTAACGTGAACGCGTGGAGTCGTCACGCAGCAGTTGCGGCAGCGGCTGGCAGAAGCCGAAGCAAGCCACGAAGCGGCGCTTGCCGCTTGGACTGGACAGGCCCCGAGGAACTTGGACGAGATGGCGAGACTGCTGAACGCGAGCGCGAGCAGGAGACTGCGCTGAACATGCAACGGTACCAGGCGGGACAAATACGCGACCTGCGAATGACGTCACATATCATGCAATCCGAACAGACGGCTGACGACCCTAATCTAGCAACTCAACCCAAGTCTGGAAGTGGTGACCCTGAACGGGCAACTGTCTCAGGTGGCGTAAACGTGCCGAGGGTCGCTGACTCCCGACCAGAAACGGGACGAAAGAACACGTCTGAAGCCACCTGAGCGCAACTTCGTATTACCCTACCAAACGTGGATTATTCGCGTCTTGCTGGAAGTGCACAGCCGATCAAGGCAGAAGCAGACGCCACTGGAAGTGCGCCCGAGGAGCGGAAGTCAAGCGGTGCCCAGGCAGGACCGCCTCGGTCTGGGGCGAAGGACGCTGTGAAGAAGGAACCCCCAACCGGATCGGCGAAGTCTGAGCGCAGGAAGTCTGAGCGCAGGAAGTCGGAACGAACGAAGAAGAACAAGCGCCGAGACCGCGATTCATCGCCAGACTCAGATCCCAGCTCGAGTTCGAGCTCGGATGGCAGTGGCTCCGGCAGCAGCACGGATGACACCATGTCCCTACGTCTGAAACAACGAAGTCCATCTCTGGGGAAGGCACGACCGTCTGGGCGTACAAGCTCAAGTACGCTTGGACAATTCGACGAGAAGGCTTTGCTCGGAGCCCGGTAGAACTGGTGGGAACGTTTCATGAATCTCACAATCCAAGGGGGTTGGTCAGATAAGGTCAAGATTAGCGAGCTCAAGACGAAGTTGTCGTCGGCCGTCAGAAGTTGGCGAGGTCAGCTGGACAAGGGCGTTCAAGAGGACTGGAATAAGTTTCGAAGGAGTTCAGACACAAGTTCATCATGACCCGAACGTCCAAACGCGAACGGTACTTCACCATGAAGCAGAGGTCAGCTGAGACCCCGCTTGAGTTCTTCTACCGGCTAAATGAAGCCGCTATCCAGGCAGACGTACGCTATAAGAAGTTCAAGCACGAACGAGGCCGGCACATCAAAAAGCGGTTCGTCAAGAGGCTGAAAGACAGGGAGTTGCGGTCCGACTTGCGTCGCCAACGAATCCGTCGTCTGGATGACTGTAGTACATCCTTCAGCAGGATGAAGACTTGGGCCCAGATGGAGGTTACGATACCCCACCGCCTAGGACACGAGACACCCGGGCAGACAATGTTCCACCGACGCGGTTCAAACCTAAGCGTCGTGCATATGTTGGCCTGAGCTATGACGAGTCCGGGAGCGACACGGATGGACATGTGCAGTTCAAGGAGAATGCAGAAGAAGCGAGATCCCCAAGATCGATACTTAAGGAGTCTGGGTGGAGTCTCAGGTGGTGACAGTCCCGATGTGGCATCCAAGAACCCAATGTCGGAGCAGGATTTCCGTAAGGCGGTGTTCCGCGCGATGGAACACGCAGGGTGGAAGCCCCCCCACCCACGTCTGGTGAGCCACGACCTTCTGCTGAATCCCGACCAGGATGGCAATTCCCTCGACCAGGAAGGCGAGCACCTCGTCAGGGATGGCAATCTCCCCGTCCGGGATGGCAGTCTCCCCGTCCGGGATGGCAGTCTCATCGTCCAGGGTGGCAGTCTCCCCGTCCAGGATGGCAGTCACTTCGTCCGGAGAATCCCGATCGAAATGAATTTTGCGAGAAGTGCAAGAAGTTTGGACACAGGGAGAAGAATTGCTGGAAGGATATCGTCTGTGAACGCTGCGGTCGAACGGGACACTTGACCTATTCTTGTAGGGTTCGGACTTGCTCGTACTGCGGCAAGCATCAGGGGCGGACGAGTCATAATGAGTATGGATACGACTCAGCGATCGAGAGTCACCATCGGCCAAGCCAAGAGGTGGAAGCTACTCCCAGGAGAGCGGCTTGGGTGGTGGTCGTCGAGGAAGTTTGATCGCCGAGTACGGATGCGAGCTCTGGTGATGGGAGCTTTGAATGATGAGCGAACGAAGATCCTACTGGATACCGGGGCTAACATCTCCGCCATCACGGAAGCGTTCGCCCGGAAGCTGCGATTGAAGCGGCTCGTAAGCAGAGATAAGCAAATCACGCTGGTGTCGACCTGATTCTGGGCACTGACCGCGGGGATTAGGTTGGACCTGTACAATTCCACGGCCAAGTTGCCCGATGAAGTCGTCGTGCCATTAATCAAGTCATCGAGAGATGTCGATGAAGCTAAGTCTGGAGACGAAGTCGTTGGTGGGCCATCGGAATCGATCGACCTCGCTAGCCGAGACGTTGCAGTATTCAAGTTGCAACGACAGCAACCCAGCGAGTCGACACATGATCTATGAGTCCGTCAGCTCAAAGGGGTGATACCTACTGTGATGCATAACGCGAGAGGACGGGCAAAGCGAGTCCTGCTGACGAATATCGCGTCGAGGTTTGCGTGGTGCCCAGCCCATTTCCCGGTGGTTATGTGGGTACCTCACGGAATACTGCCGCGAGATGACGACTCTGTGCGGGTCAACTCAGCGAAGTATCGCGCTTGGCAAGTCCTGGCTTACGAAGGAGCACTTGATAAACGGCTCCTCAAGAAAGAGCAGCGGCTCTACATGGAATGGCTAAGCAGGCAACCGCCCGCCGTCGAACGACCGCAATATGATACCCCAACGAAGATTCAACGAAGACCCGTCCAAGAGAAAGAAAAACTGAACGAACAAATTACCAGGAGCGGCGACGGCAGTGCAGACTCAGCGATGAAACATGAGCTGATGTCATCCCACGCAATAGTTACGGAATCAGCGAGCGCGACCGAGTTCGACTCAGCGATCGCGGGACCTAATCCCAGGACATTTCCTTTGGAAGAAGACTCAGCGATGCATAACGGGGCTGACAAGACAGCTAATCAACGAGGTTCAACACCTTTAGCGGCGCTTGACGGGACGAATGACGCGGACCCGCTCTCGAGACGTGAGGACCAACTGACATGCGGCAGGGAGAGTTCAAGGGAGAAGGTCTCCATCGAAATGGACAGGGGTGACCTATGGGATCCCGGCGAAGCAATCTCAGCGAAATCGACCAACCTGGCGAGTGGTGATCAAATATCAGCTGCCGTACCCAGCGTGAGTTCAACCGAGCGAACGCCCTCTCTCCCCGGAGTCGGCGAATACTGCGGCGTCGGAGACGGTAAAGATTCGTCGAGTTCGGATCCAGAACATGTCCTCGAGCGTCGTTTCCTCAGCGCGGTTCAGGAGCTCGACGAGAGTGCCAAAACTCCCATCGTGCGGAACGAATTGCCAGGGCTCGCGGAGTATGAGCATCCGTCGAGCGATGAGAGCTTGACCGACTATGCCCATGAGCTGGCATTTTTGCCCGACTTGACAGAACTGTCACCGACAGATTTGGATTATGCTGGCGATAATGTCGTGACATCAGCTCACAGCGAAGGTCAGCGAGACAAACTTGTCCAGACCCTGAAAGCTCACGATGATTTCGAGCGGAAACGCGTTGCCACCACCTGCCTATGGAGTTGTATGTGACATCGACGTTCAAGGACACGAACCAATTGAGCAGAAAGCTCGGCGAGTGCCTTTACGACACCTGAGCAAGCTCTACAAACTGCTTAAGGGGCTCTTGGAAGCTCAACTGATTTCGTTTTCGCGGAGTCCATGGGCTTCGCCTATTGTGATCGTGCTCAAGAAAAATGGAGTGGATATCCGACTGTGTATCGACTACAAACGCGTCAATGCTGTCACCATGGGCATGGAGTATGCCATGCCACTTGTCGATGACTTGCTAACCGAGCTCGAGAGTTACCTCTGGTTCTGTTCGCTCGATGCGGCTAGTGGATTTTGGGCCGTCATGATGAGTCGGCGAGCGAGACATATTTCGGCATGTGTATGCTCTCTGGGCCACTTCGAGTGGCTGCGTATGCCTTTCGGGTTAAAGAATGCGCCGATGATCTATCCGAGACTCATCGACAATGCGCTTTGGGGATACGTTCAGCCTAAAGGTGGCTGGGCGTCGTTCGCTGAGAAGATGCAACGAGCAGAGAATGCTACAGCAGCTCAGCGAGCTGGTCGACCTGCTCAACCGGGTCAGTCCGACGACTCGGCGAAACCCTTGACGAAATTCGACGCTGATTATCGTGCTCTTGACGAGTCTGATTCGCTCCAGGAGCTTGTCAACAACTCGGAGAGCGATATGTTTACTTCTGGCGAACCCGACGAGTCGAAACTGGTCCCAGTCTTCGGCCGTAGATCATTTGTCGATGATATTTGCTTCGGTGGAGCGACTTTCGACGAGTGTCTGGCAACGCTGGACCGACTGCTCACCCGATTCGCTGAGTGCAGGATCAGTGTGGAGCTTCACCAAGAGCATTTTTGTCCAGCCACAAGTCGACTTCCTATCGCACAAGGTGACGGCACACGGTATCGCGGCTGACCCCAAGACACTGGCGGCCATCGCAGAATTACCGTTCCCCAAGTCGAAGAAAGGCATGCAAGCATTGCTTGGAGCCCTGAACTACTACAGCCGGTTCATTCAGAACTTGGCTTTGTATGGGGCTATCCTCTATCAACTCAAGGAAGCCGACTTCACGGACGGGGGTGACCTGACTGCCGCCCGTGCCTCGTTCGATGAGTTGAAGCGTAAGGTGGTTGACGCTCCGATACTACGGCACTTCGACTCAGCGAAAGAGGTCCATGGCATGGTATTCGCCAATGACTGGGCGCTCAGCAGTACCATGATGCAGATGCACGATAACAAACTGCACCCAGTTCGCTTCAGTGGCCGCGTTCTCAAAGAAAATGAGTTAACTACCACCCAGCTGAGAAGGAGGTGCTGGCATTGCTTCAACTTTTGAAGATCAACTATACGTTGTATCCGGAAAGACCATCCATGTCTACACCCGTTTCTCCACGCTAGAGTGGGTGTTCACGTCGAAGACCCTCTACGGACGCGCTGTGAGCTTCGCTGTACTGCTCTCTCCGTTTCATCTGAAGGTTAAGCGAGTGGGCGAGCGCGAGGTGGAGTTCGCCCNTTCTCCACGCTAGAGTGGGTGTTCACGTCGAAGACCCTCTACGGACGCGCTGTGAGCTTCGCTGTACTGCTCTCTCCGTTTCATCTGAAGGTTAAGCGAGTGGGCGAGCGCGAGGTGGAGTTCGCCCAGCTTTTACAAGCGACTATTACTCCATCCGTTGGGCTCGACGAGTCGTTAGCCCATGTAGCACCACCATCCAAGAACTCGGCGAGTATCCGAATGGACCCCGAACTCCTTTACGCTCACGTACCACCAGACTTCGACGGCTTTGTGATGTCATTCGATGGGTCTGCAAAAACTGAGAAGTATGGCGGCTATGGCAGCTGCTCGTGGATTTTGTGGCGTCTACCTACGTGGGACGTTGTGATCGCTGCGAGTGCTCACCTGTCGTCCACCACAGTTAATATCGCTGAGTACACCGGGATGAACCACGGTGTACAAGCAGCAACTGAACGTGGTGTGACCGATTTGATCATCGTGGGAGACTCCAGGCTTGCAATCCAGCAATCCATGGGGGTGATCGCATGCAGGAAGGATTCTCTACAAGTCGAGTTAGCACGCCACAAGAAACTCGTTGAACAATTCAACTCGA
>JAGDFM010000083.1:73437-117507 GCA_019155715.1 Phytophthora pseudosyringae | reverse complement strand
TGTTCGGATGAGAAGGACTCGCCACCAGTTTCCCCCTCCTTTATCGCTCGAACTAGCTCAGCCAGTTGCTCGGGAGGATCTCCGTCGTCTTGAGCCTTCTGGAGTTTGGCCCATAGTGAATCCATGGTCAACGCGCGCAAATGCGGTACCGGAGGTTGCAAGCACGGGTGCCAAGCTGGAGGGAAAAGAGAAAGTGAGCACTGAGTGGTGGGGCAAGCAATGCGGATGGATGCGGCGGGCTGCAAGGTGCCATGAGTCGATGCTTTTGCACTCTACGTGCCGTAGGGTGCATATCAGCGCTGATGTTTCCTTTTGAGGAAATTTTCGCTTGGGTCCATTGTTGGGTCTTGTGCTTCTTGTTTTGTTTTTTGGTTTTTTTTTTTTTTTTTCCAAATACGACGAATGCAAATTACTTGGCATTGTCCGTCTGTACAGTATGCATGTGCAGTGCGTTAGAAATTAGAAATACAACGATCGTATTGCCATAGTATAAATGCCGTTGGCACGAAAAGTACTATACCACAACACACATTGGCAACCTACGAGAGCAGGAAATCCACAACTAGGGGTGGCCAAGGACGGAAATGACAAAGCAGCAACGACTTTGAACCAAGCCGATACCGAGTAGCTGGCGATGACATCCCCGTATCTTTGGATTGACAGTCGACAAGAAGTTGCAAGCCAAGCTACAGCAACTCAAGAACAACACTCCAGCAAACAGTACAATGACCGCATTGGCACAGAGGCTAGACTCGTTCTTCTCGGTGCAGTCTGGAAAACCAATGGGCTCGGCGTTTACGGCTGCGAAACTCGAGGCAAAAACACAAACAACGACAGCACGACATACAACGAACAGGAGGGGCGACAGCGCCAAGCACCAAAGTGCAAAAACTCATCGCAGCTTCATCACCGCAGGCCCAAAGCCAGCAACACACAAAGACGAATGGCATACTGTCACGTCTCAGGCTTCTATAGGACAGTAAAACTTTAATAGACGGTCACTTAAAACTAAAAAAGCGACCCCAGTCGTCGGCGGCGTGACCTTTCTACACTATAGAGGCAACACTAAAGTGGCCTCCGTGCCGAACACAAATTTGAGGCTTGCGTGGCGCTTCTGGCGAAGGCGAAAGGCGGCCAATGCGGTGGTAATATTACCATTAACAGGCGCTGGCGCTAAATGCTTCGGCCACTGGATAAATTCGTTTTCGCCCCTACTGAACCGTTGCAAGCGAGCCTCGCGGAGCCCGCGTATTTAGGGTTAATGAAGGTTATTCTTGAGTTACAGCGTGTGAGGGTGTTCTGTTCCTCGTGGTAGAGCTCCACCTGGAGCCCTCGCCAGCGTGCGATACTCAACACTAGTTCGGGTGTTATTGTAGGATTTTCCTATGGCGAAGGATCGCGTTGATATTTACTCGCAGAGACCCAGGGGTAACGCTATAAATACATTATGTTCAAATATCCTGAAATTTATCGAGAGAGCCATCTTCGCGCGTTCATTTCACATGAACTAGAGCACATGAGCAGCTACAGACACCTTCGTTATACTTGGGTTCACAAAAGCAATCGAGTGGTATTGGTTTTGACTGCGATGCTAGCTCGTTCGATGAGCCGATTTTGGGCTTGCCCACAAAAACTACCCTAGTAGGGGTACATTTTGGTAGTGGCAGCGCCTGTTAAATCAATAACATTGATACGAGCGCTCTTCCCGTATCCAACTCGCAGTTACGCCCTGTCAAATTAAAGACCAAGCCGGCGCAATAAGAGCGAAAAGCCCTCGACGAGTTTGGGGTCACTTGCACTGCAAACCGGCTAATGTTGGTGCAGCTACTTCTCACGAAAATTTGGCCGCTTCTTCCGCATTTTTTCGGCGGAGTTCTTTCCGAGAACCAAGATCGGCGAACCTGAACCCACTGGATTCAGGTGGGTTCATCCCAGACGCGCCTTTTACTTGGTATTGTCCATCTATATCCTATCATCCGCTGACCGTCGGTCAGCGGATGATAGGATACAGACGTGCGGGTCGGCCTGGCCCGCACGTCGTTCGAGCGGCATATTCAGGCATGCAATGGTTGAACTGGGCAATCGTTGTTTTTAACGGTTCTCTGATCTTGTCAGAGCTGAAACATGAAGGTATTGTCGAGTCGGTATATTTTAATACACCGAGTCATTAATTAAATAGTACCGCGATCGAATCATCTGCATTTCTTGCGCACTACATTCGCATTTTGTAAAAAGGGTGACTTCGTTTTGATATACCGTGTATTCCTCTCTCACTTGTTTCGTAAGTGTGCCGCTACAGTGTGCCGCTTGAACGACCCGTGCAAAAATTCAGTAAAACGTATGTACACTCAGGAAGGTGTTAAAAAGGTTTTACCAAGAAAACGTTTCCACGATCTTTGGGGGTCAACTGAACAATTACATTAATGTAGCTTATGCAATGGCCATCAGCTCAATCCGATAAGGGAACGAGGAGAGCGGAGCCCCCATGAATGGTCATGCAATAAGCTGCACTAATGCAAAGTCGAATCCCCCCGTGAACCAGCCACCATGTCTGACGACAACGAGGTGACTGACTCCTTGCAAAGTCTGGTGTAGGACTTGAACGCGTCTGAGACCCAACGACCATGGAACTGAATCGTGAGTGCGTCTGTGCCCGAGCGGTACATGTGCGTGGCACCACCAGCACGTAGCGAGTGCGAGCTGAAGCGCTGAGGGTCTTCACCGATCTTGGCAGCCGCACTCTTGATGGCGCCTACCACTTCAGTTGTTGATATGCAGGATGGTTTACCGCAGCGTGACATGTACACAGCGGCTGGGATACCCACATGGAGGCTTTTCCGGGCTTGGAGGAGGATGAGGGCACCGAACACGGGGCACAGGAAGGGATACCCCGGCCGCGATAGCATCCTTGTCGTCGGGGCGCCATCTTCGTTAGTCTTGGAACCGGTGAGGCGTAGACAAACTGTCCGGGCTTGTACTGGTGAACATGTAGGCTTGCCAGCAGCTTCCATCACAGCGACGTTTTGAGCTCGTACGGCGAACCATTTGAAGACGCTACCGTTGATCGCCACAACCTTCGAGCGTCACAACAGGAAAAAGAATGCCAAGCACAGAACCCCCCAAAGGGATCAGCCAGGGTCAGGTCGTGAAAGCAAGCTTCCAGTAGCTCAAGCGATACGGGTGCCTTACGATTTCGTGGGGTATCGAGACGGCTGATACCTTTGAGCAGCATGCGAATGTGTGGGTGTGCTAGCGGGAATTCGTAGCCGGCGGCGGCGAAGAAATGTCGGACTCCTTGTAGGACAGCAAGGATGGACTCGCTGCGGATGGGACCGCCCGATCCGAAGCCGAACTGGAAGCCGTGAATAACAAATTCCGAAATATACTGCACTTGGTCAGCGAGTGAGGCCCCAACGAGACAGGTCGGGATACCCCGTCGTGAGGCCCAGACGGTCCACTTAGTCAGAGCTCGGTGGTACTGTTCATACGTGGAGTCGGCAACGGAGTGAGCTCGGAGATACGTTGCCAGATACTGGTCAGGCCCAGAATATCTGTCGGCGGAGACACCTGCAGTCAGCCAGGAGTTAGTGATGCAAACTTTGCCGAAAACGACGGGTTAGCGGCGATGCGGGATCCTGCGTCTGCGCGTTCGTTGTCTTCACCAGCCACGTGTGACGCGGAGAACCGAAGTTGAAACGATGTTTCCCACCAGCTGAGTAACCGGATAAGAACTTGGGCTCGTGGATTGCGCGAGGAAAGCTTGTTTTGCCACGCCACAGCGGAAGTGTTGTCGATATGGAAGTGCACATGACAGGATCTTCCATTGTGGGGAGCCCCTGCACCCCACCGAGACCCCCACGCATTCACAGCAAAGCCACATGAGAGGAGCTCTCGGAAATTGATGTCAAATCCGTTCGTGACACCGTTCTTGAAATCGGCTACCATCCCACGTTCGGAATCGGAGAACTGGTAGGTGAGGGCCTCCTTTGATGACACGTCCAGGGCGCATAAACCGTAATCTGACGCGTCGACCTCGACAATTCGATCCGGTGGTGGTAAATTGTTGAAATATTCCAGTGATACTCCATTCAGTTGAGGCGTATGTCAAACGAGCCACCACCACAGCAGGTCTTGCTGCATCGCCTCAGATACTTTTACACTATCGAAGCGGTGCAAAGAGCCCTCGCGCTGGCGAAGACGCTGAAGGAACGGCCGCGCAGCACGAATGCATGTCGCCACGTGCCGCAGACTTAACTGTAATCCTTCCTCGGCAGCTTTGGAGCGAAGTACGCGGTTGCCACAAGTTTCCGTGCCTTCATGATTTTCACCAGTGGGATTGAAACCAGTTCGGCGACTGAATCGAACTCCAGCCCGAGCACGCGCTGGCGGGTATTCCAGTCGGTGAATTTCTCGTGATTGATTGCATCGGCACCCAGGATCGCCACCATGGCAAATCGAAGCGATCGATCCATATCCTTGCATGATGTACCGATGTCTGCGGTCACGTTGATGTGGTCGTCGACCCAGTGATAGTTGAAGGATCCACTCGGAGACACGTCGTTTGTGTGAATTTCATGCACATACGCAATTGCCCCGCCGGCGATCTCGTAGAATCCCGGAGACCCGGTCCAACCGAGCGGTGCCGCCAATTCTATCACAATAACATCGTCCTCTTCGATTTGACCGACAAACAGATACACGCTGTTACTGTGAATGCCGATATTGCGGAAAGCAGCCGCGACGTCACCAGCCATTACGCAGACCTGGGCGGCGGGGTGTTCGCGTTTCAGCCTCAAGATCTCGGTGACCACAGCATCGCAGTGATTGTAGTCCGGCTTGGTGATGCTGTCCTGATCGGTGCAGTCGTTGATGGAAGTGCCTTCGGGGTACGATAGATCATGGATCGTGCGGCCGGAAACATGGACATCCTCGCCTCCTTTGTTAACCACACCGAATGGGCTGATGACAATCTCAGGCCACTACAGGAGAAGGTCCCTGTCCAGCACCAAGCACCGTCCTGCGTTTTGCTCTTTGCGGATGTTTTTGCGCAGAACGTTGAGCCGGTCTCTTGCAGACCCATGGTTCGGAGGGCGTTGCCGTTGTTGTGGCGGTTTCTCCGTGAGCAGAACTTCTACGCCTTCTCGGACAATTTTCTTTAGCTGCTCCAGATGCTTGTATCCCTTGCAGACTTCATTCAGGACCGCCGGTACCAGGTTTTTATTAGGACGATAGTCGCTAGCAGTTTGTCCCCGTACCAATTCCACGAAAGCTTGCAGCGAAACGCCCGACCTGCGTGCGTATTCTGAGAGAGCCTGCTGCAACGGGGTGTTTAACAAGAACTCGGGGCCAGATGCGCCGGGGCGAGTCAACGGGTAACTGTCAGGTGGAAGCGCGATGTCCGTGCCTGCCATGGCCTTCGCCAAGGTGGCTCTTTGCGATTTGCGCAGCAGGTCTCTCCGCGCTTGAGCATTCAGGTGCATCTTTGCCGCAGCCTCGGTACTGACAACTGGACGCAGAAACTGTTTCCGACATTCACCATTCAAGACGGAATGCCCGACATCACTAGCGCTGCGTTTTTCTTGAGCTCTCGCGACAGATCCGACGGGTTTCTTCACAGTGGTGGCATGCTCCGATACGACAACGTGATCACGTGACGACGCAACAGTATGTTGTTGCGAGCTAGGCACTATGCTTGGTGGCAATAATGAAGATGCCGGCTGCCTGGCCGGCACAGGCAGTATGGCCGTAGGCGACTGTAAGGCCGTAGGCGACTGCATGGTCAACCCGGACCGTAAGGTCAATGGCGGCTGTTTGGACGTGGTAGCCATGTGGCGAGGCACAACACTGTTGCTGATTCCAGTGTCCGAATGGTGGATTGAAACGGTCGGATCCGGAGGGGCGGAACGGGAGGAAAACCAGGTGCTTGAGCAGAAATTTCTCCGCTCACGCGACGATTTACGCCTGCGGTGGCGTTCTCGCGCACATGCTCGTAGCCAGTACGTCAGCAGAACTGGGTGTATTATCCTGCTTAACCTGGTCTCCAAACCGAAAGGATGTAGAGCTGCCATTCTCACGGCCCCTTCAGCGGCGCTCAACTTGGTACGGGGTCCTGCCGCGGTACGTCTCATCGTTCCACTCCTGTAGTGGCTCCGGCCAATTGTGCAGGCGGCGGCGATTGCCGCAACGCTCACGGGTTCTGCCGTTGCACGGTAGACCAGCAGCGTTGAGAAGACACGGCTCTTGGCCCTTTCGGTTGACGGGGATCAGGCGACAGATCCGATCCGGGATAGGAGGACGCCGCCCACTGTCGCGGCCTCCTTCGTTGTCGCGGCGTCCGTTTCCTGCTGGCTGCTGCTTGTCCCCTTCATTCGCTTGTGTGAACACGCTGAGCAACGCCATTGTCCACGCTGGCGACTGGTAGTCGATCGCGCGCAGGGCGTCGCAGAACCGCTCCACCAGCGCGAGTCGTCGGCTTGAATGTGGCCTAGCGCGGCTCCGATGAACTTGTTTGCGTACAGCAGTGTCAGTCGGACGCGCGCAGGCGTGTTAGCCGGGTCAGCCGACTTGTTTTTCGCCACGAAGGCACGCAGTCGGGAGGTCAGCTTCCTCATGTGATCGTACCACACTTCTTGCGCCAGAGAATTCAATCCATGGACGGCATCCAGGATGTCTTCGTACGACGTACATCTCACCGATGCAGGTGGCAGACCTGCCGTTGGGCTGAAATCGCTCGCGAAGTTCGCGTGCGACGAGCCGTCCTCTAACGTAGCCATCTCCGTTGATTCCTTGAAGTGCATGAGGGTCAAGCCGCGGGACCTGAGCCGCCCGCTGAAGATAGCCATCAGCACGGCTGGGGTGGTAATGAACTTGACGCAGTCCAGCTCCCGCATCGACAGGACAAATGACATGGCAGACAGGGGCTTACCTGTATCCGTGCCGAAGGAGCGGAACATGCGGCTCGCCGCTAGTAGGTGCGCCTGCGGCGGGTTGTAGTCTCCCTTGGCCTTCTTCTCACCTTCCGGGAAGCTGGACGCCGTCAGGAAGCATATCTCAGAAGGCGGCATCTCTCCCTTCGCATTGGGAGTTGTCGCGGCCACCGGCGCTGGACGACTCACGAGACGAGTCGAGATAGGAGCTTGTGCGGGTGCTTGGTTACTCAGCATGACGCGAAGCCGCCCGACCTCGGCCTGCAGCAAATGCAGCTGGGCTAGCGTGTCAGGTTCGGCCGGTGTAGCAACGGCCGAAGCAGTCGCCGTCTTGGTGGGTGCTGCAGCTGCCCCAGGCTCGAACGCCGCCATGAACGTGCCGAGGTCGAAGCCTTCATCAGCCCGTGTTGCCGCCGCAGCCCGCTCCGAAGTGGGAGTCACCTCATCCGCCCTGGCCTTCGCCGCCGCCGGGGACTTCCGAGCCTTCTTCGTGGGCGGGGCTGCTGGATTGTCTTCGGCGTCGGACTCCGCGGCTTGGCCTCCCTCGCTTGCGAGCCGACCAGGCGTCGTACCGCTCGCAGCAGCGGCAGGACGTCGTGCCATCTCCTTCTTGCCCTTGCGGGCTGCTGCCAAGGCTGCACCGGTCACTGGCTTCGCCGAGGCTCGCTTGCTCGTGCAGAGTGGTGCTGGGTCGGCCGTGTGCCTCGCAGGGGCTGACGTCCACGTCTCCTCTGCGCCGGTGACGTCGACGATGTCAGCTGCAGCCACTGCGCTCACTGCAGCATGTGGATCGCTACCCGGCGGGGCGTCATCGGCCCTAGGTGCAGGTGAGCTGGGCGCGCTGGCTTGATCCGTGACTCCGCGGGTGATCATGGTGAGCTGGTGAAGTAACCCCCTTCTGTCTTGAGCTTGCCGCGTGTTCTTCTGGAAATGAAGTGAGGAGGGGAGCTCCGAACGCGCGGCAAGCGGGAGCTGAGCGGTTCGTCGCGATAGAACGAAACCGGTATGCTACTGGTATACCGGTAAGGCAAATTTCATGTGGAAATCACAATTCCCTCGCTGCGCCATGGGGTTACACCTTTATACAGCCGTTGCCAGCACTTCTGGTACCTATGCCAATGAAAATGCTCGCCTTGTTTACCAATTAACCGACAAAGGGTTGCAGAACGCAGGGAGTAACGACAATAGTCACAGGTTCAACAATTCAAGTACTGTCGAGTTTGAAGTGGCCTTTTATTTGGTTTTCATTATGTTTTGTTTTCAATAGATAACAAAACATAATGAAAACCATTCAAGTACTGAAGGACCATACCATACAGAAGGCAAATCAAATCTGGCAGAGCATAAAAAGTACTTAGTTAAAGCAAACATTGACACGTATTAAGTACGCATTTCAATCGCGCGCTGCAACGAACCGCTGCTTCAGCCATGCAATGACATCTTGATCCGTGGGCTGAAGCATTGCGGTAGAGCTCGGCGGCAACATTTCCTTTTTTGGTTTTGTATTGTGTTACTGCCGCCTTTCGGCTGCGAACTCGAATAACTCGTCTTTGTAGGTGCTTCATTGCCTACGCAGGTACTGCTGACCTCTTGTCCAGCCTTCTCCCCCTATATTCCTCTTCCCCCGTCCTTGCATGCTACGCTTAGCCATGCTCTTGCATTCTCTCAGCCTTCTTTGTTTCTGTCCACTGTTTGAAATCGGCCTATATTCGTTGTGCCACTCCGTCGCCCAGCTCCATGTTGGCTTTTCCTGGTCTCACTGTTTAGTCTGGATGCTCTCCCTTGCGTCGTCAGATTTTTCGCTCTTTCGCGTGTTGATCAGCGTTTTGTGGCGCCTTCGTGTTCGTGTCCACCTACATTTGCCAGCCCATAGCGGCTCCAAGCCCGTCAAGTTGGGGTGCGGCGTTACCCAAACGTCCGTCGACGAGACGCCCAGCGTCGCCGCTGCCGCTTCAGCCACCGTGCCTCCGAGCTGGTGCCAGTTGACTGTCCTTGTATGCGCACCCCAGGAGTGCGTTAGATGCCCAGCCCCCTGCCGCGCTATCTCAAATATGTACTGTTAGTCTTCCAGCGAATGATGCACCAGCACCAGGTGGTGTTCCCTCCGCGCAAAACCTGTCTCCGGAAAATTCGCGAGCATGTTGTAGCATAACTCGCCGAATAAGGACGCAGCCCCGCTCTCCATGGGTAACCTGTGCGCTGCAGGCCTGAAGAGGATCACCCCCTCCCCCTGCACCCCACTGTCATTAAATCCTTCACCTTCTTGTTGGTAGTTGCGCCCATCAGCCTGCCGTACGTCTTCCAGTTGCATGGTTCACCTCGGGCGTTCCACAACCGTAAGTCCGCCAGAGACAGTTGCATGAGAGCTGCGTGCTGGAACTCTCCTCGTACTTGTTCTCGTTCCTGCTTCATTGCCGTCATCTTGACGAAAACGTGTCCCCTGCATTGGAACTGTAGGCCCCTTGCTGTCCATCTTGACGTCACGTTGGGTCTGTTTTTCAGCTCTTGTCGAAATGCAGTCGCGTCCACCTGTTCCTCTGTTCCTTTGGTCTCCTCGCTAGCAAAGTAGCGCCTCGCCCACTGCTGTCCTGTTGCCCACAAACTTTCCCTCAATTTGGCCGTAGGCGTCGCAATCGACGGTACCAGCGGCCCCGCTTCACCTTCGTCTCGCTCCCGTAATAATTCCCTCACCAGTTGATTCAGCCCCCTGTTGCCCAGCGCCCAGTCCCCGACTCTCGTTGCACTCATCGCTATCAGCTCCGCACTGATGTTTGGCACTCCCAGACCGCCTTCGTCCGTTTTCCTCTCCGCTAAGGCAGTCGATACCATTCCTTTGGGTGATGCTGTCGGCCTACCGAAGGAGGCCGCCCACACAAAGTTCCTGATTCTCCAGTCCGCCTCCTTCACTTGCCCTGCGTTTGGCCACGCGTGCCTCGCGACATATAGCAACTTTGGCACAATGATGGCGGCTGCTATTGTCGCGCGTTGCTGCACCGAGTTTGTCTTGCCTTCCGCTAATGCTAGCCGCACCCTCAATGCCTCGAAGGCTTGGGACCACGCCACGTCCGTCGTATCCCCTGCCCCCGCTACATGGCCTAAATATCTCGTGTATTCAGTCTCCCTCACCCCGTCCTCCTGCTCCCTGTTGTGTTCCTTGTCTAGATGTCGTGCTTCGACTCGGCCCCTGAGCCGTATGGCCGAGGACTTGGCCTCAGGCCTGACACCGCCGAGAACCTACCTATCGCAGCTAACGCCTCCTCTTGCATGGATCGTGAGGCCAGGTAGATAGCGGTATCGTCCGCACCACCTGCTATCCTCAGTGTCGCTTGCCTCCGCTCGTTCCCTCGCTCCTGTTCCTCTGTGGCCAGACCTATCGCCCACCAGCTCGATTTCATCATACAGCAGGTCCACCGCCATAATGAAGAGGAGCGGTGCTAGCGGGCAGCCCTGCCTGATGCCCCTCGTCACCTTTACATTCCTGGACACATGACCGTTGGCCATAATCTTAACCGTGGTGTCTGTATACGTCGCCCGCATTATTCTGATGAACTTAAGCGGGAAGCCCTTGACCTTTAGCACCGCCAGCAAGAACTCCCGATCCAGTGAGTCGTACGCCTTCATGAAGTCCAGCAGGAGCACTTGTGCATCCGTTAGTGTGCCCCCCTTCCTGCATTCCACCTTCGCCGCTTCAAAAAGATTTATCGCTTCGTGTATTGTGAGCCAGGTACGAAGCCGAATTGCGTGGAGTGCACCAACTTCACAATATGCTTCCTCACGCGTCCAGCCAGGATCCTGGTGAAAATCTTATAATCTCTGTTCAGCAGCGCGATCGATCGGTAGTTGAGTGGGCTCGTCTTGTCTCCGCCTTTGCTTATTCTCAAGATGTAAGCTTCCACAAAACTAGACGGTGTCGCCCCGTCAGCCATGCAGTCATTGATCATCTTTGTGAGAATGGGTACCAGTTGCTCCAGGTTATCCCTGTACCATTCGTTCCCCAGCTCATCCGGTCCGCATGCCTTCCCCACCTAGCACCTTAGAATCGCTTGCTGCACTTCTAATTCTGAAATCTCGTCGTCAATGTCTCCCAGATCATGTTTCACCCACTCTCTTCCTAGTCGAGCGACGTACTCCGGAATCGATTCCTGAGCCACTGACGACCCGTTGAAGACAGGCTTCCAGCTGTCCGCCAGCACGTTGGCCTGACCATGTGCAGCTCTGACGGCCCCTGTGTCCGGCCTTTGCAGACTGGGGATCATGTTGTCTCCGTACTTCGTACAAATTCGCCTGTAGAAATGCTTAGTTGAGGCTGTGGTGCCCCACGTACAGCGTGCCACCAGAACCCGGCGCCGCAGCACCCGTCGCTCGTCTTGCACCCTGTGGAGTTGCTCGAGTATGCATGTCCACTCCGCGCCGTGACCCTGCCCCTCTGCGTCGCACCTCGCCAACTTGTGCTTCAGCCTCTTAATTTTCTGCCGGAAACCCGCGTCCATCCTGCCTCTCGCCTCCCCCCTCAGCGCCGGCATTTCCTGCTTGATGTCTGTTTTGAAGGTTTCCCATGTTGCCCTTGTGTTGACCGCTTCCATGGTCACCATCGTCTGCTTCAAGGCTTTCAGTCTCATGCCCACCAAGATCTTGATCGCCGTGTGTACGTATGCCGGGGCCGGGTACACCCACCCTCGTCGTCTCACCCTTATCGCCCCCTGCGGGGGATGCATTTCCAGCAGGACCGCGCTGTGGTCTGTCCTGCGTGGTGGCGTTTCCGCCGTGACGCCCCGCACCAACTTCTTTGCGCTCACGCTCGTATACCATCGGTCAATCCGCGACGAGACCGTCTCCCCGGACGTCGTCGTGTGTCGGTGCGTGTGATGCTGCTGCACATACTGTCGTCTCGCCCTGGTTCCTTCACTCTCCGGTATGCTGTAGTTACCCGCGTCGACCAAATCGAGTTGATCCACCACCATCGCCAAGTCCCTCGCCCCTACGTCTTCTCGTTGCCCACTCCCTGTCTATCTACCGCTCTGTTCAGCACACAGTTAAAGTTTCCACCCATTACGATCTCCACGTCCTCTGGGAACTGTATCTGTTGCAGCCGTCTGTAGAATTGAGCTCGCACCGCTCCATTGGCTGGGCCGTAAATGTTGATGAATAGGTAGACTCTATCCGCCATCACTCCAGTGATCATTTGGATGTGTTCGTTCCAGTGCTCTTTCCCCCATGGTTGAGCCAACTTGATGGCTCCGTACGGGTTCACCAGTATTGCCACCCCCGCTCTCCTTCCGGCCGCCGACGACCAATACGACAGTTCTTGTGCCTCCCTGCTCTTAAAGCCCCACATTACCGCGTACTGTTCCTCTGCTGCCTTGTGTTCCTCCTCCTTTAAATGGGTTTCCTGTAACAATATCAGGTCCCTGTTTCCCCTTTCGTGCTTCTCTTTCACCCCGTGCAGCCATGCTCCAAGTTTCTGCATTCTGGTCGTTAACACCCTCACATTGACGGTCATTAGTCCAATGGTGACATCGTCTTTGCGTTGGCTGGGTCTTGTCGCGACTGCTCGTTTGTTTTGCCTTTTCCTCCTTCTCCACAGTTGCCGTCCGTGTGATTTGAATTCCTCCTTCGCGCTCCTTGCTCGTTGCGCCTCCGTCTGCGACCCGAAAAACGCCGTTAGCTTTGTCTTCCCCCTCAGCATAAATGCGGCTTCCTGCCGCTTCACTTGCAGTTTATCGCTCGCTCTCGTCATGATCCAGTGCCCGCCTTCCGTCTCCGTCACCCTCTGTCGTCTGCTGCGTCCCGCCGGTCTGCTCTGCGTGGACCGCTGGAACTCGATGGGGTCCTGCCTCCCGACTGAGCTCTGGTTTAAGGTAGCTGGTGTTCGTCCGCCCAGGACGGACGCGGTGCACCGGAAGGGCCTGAAGGACAGTACACGGCGGAGCAAGGGGTCAAGGACCGCAACTCAAGGAGAGCCACCAGTCGCACGCCATGGGAAGGACAGAAGGGAGTGCAGCAGGAGAGGTGGATACAGATGAAGCAATGACGGAGGAGAGCTGTGCATACACAGAGGAGAAGGGGAGCAAGTCGGCGTCCGACCCAAACGACGCGGACATAGGTCCGAACGTGGGGACAGAGAAGAGAGGACACAGTATGGATCACCGTTCTCGGAACCAAGCCGATAGGTCTGATCGTAGCCGCTGTACGCACTGCGGATCCCGTAAACACACGGATCTTGGATGTTGGAACCGCTTGACTTGCGAGAAGTGCGGCAAGAGAGGCCATCCGGCCGATCATTGCCTCTTCGTGT
The DNA here is from genome assembly GCA_019155715.1 of Phytophthora pseudosyringae. Taxonomy (NCBI): domain Eukaryota; phylum Oomycota; class Peronosporomycetes; order Peronosporales; family Peronosporaceae; genus Phytophthora; species Phytophthora pseudosyringae. The sequence goes on along the minus strand of JAGDFM010000083.1, from coordinate 104,286 downwards.
GTCGTGGGTGTGGAGAACTTTACGACATGGGGAAGTGCCCGATGGAGGAGTTCTACAACCAGATCCTCCAATGGTTCAATCCAACGAAGCACGCGTACATGTTGCCTGCTATGGCTGAGAAGATGTTAAACTAGGACGCTCGTCCGGTTGGAACCCGATACGAGCCGAGCGTTCTAGGTATTGCATCTTTGCATTCGTGAACAAGACGCCGTTAGATCAAGTTAGCAAGCTACCAGATCTACGCGGTAATACATGTGAACTGCATGGGAAACGTACTGCTGTGAACTCGAGTATTTATCAAGCCGATGACTTTTCGCGATCCGACAGTGCAGTGGCGTGGATCTCGATCCAGGGGCCCGCCAGGCTACTGGAAACAGCAGGATACAGATCAGTGGTTTAGACCGGCGGAAGGCGAGATCACGCCAGATCTACGTCGAGTCAATGAATATCGCCAACCTGGTGCTTCAGTATCTTCAGATCTCCTTTCAGGAGAGTCACGAGGGTACTGGAAACATCATGCACCGAGTAAGTGGTTCCGACAGGCCAAGATCACCGGCAAGGATAACAATGAGAAGGCTGTCTTACTCTTAGATACCGGTGGCGAAGTGTCCACAACCTTTGTTCGTAAGGTTGGGTGCTATATCGACAGGAGTCAGAGCCAAGAATGTGTTGGGATTGGTGAGAACGTGTATTCGACGGAAGGAAGGACTCGGATCAAGGTTACCTTAGCAGGATCGCTGGTACAGTGCTTCGATATCTGGGTTGGCGAGCTATCGGGTCAGGAAGCCATACTGGGTATGGACTTCATGGTTCCGGCGGCGATCCGGCTGGATCTCGCGGACGGATCCATCTCCTTGCCTGACGAGGTCAAGATCCAGCTCAGCGGAAAGCGACAGCTCCACAATGACAAGGCGAAGCTCCTTAGGCTGGGTCAGAACATGCAGATCCAGGTCGGTGAGTCCGTGGATCTACCGCTGCACCTGAAGGCATCAGGCCAGGACAAGCTGTGGGTTACTCGCGGAGATCGCTGGATCCCGACGCTGATCAAGGGACCTAGTACATGCAGATCACCAATATCAGTGAGAAGAAGTTGATTCTGCAGCGCTACGAGAGAGTTGGCATGTGGCTGGCATGATATCGCGTACCGAGGCTTCCAGGCTTCGTGTTGGTGGGATCCCGCCGCTACATGGAGTCGCAGACCCTCGCTCTGCAGGCCACTACTGAGACTGGACCCACGGCGGTGGAGCCTTTGCCGGCCCTGATCGGGCCCCTGCGTGGGTCGGTGTCTGGGCGCAGTGGGAAGTTGGATCCAGCAATAACAAGATTTTTGCTGATCCCGCTACTCCACACACCGCCTATCGGTTTCAGCCCGCCCCCTGAGTGTTGGTCGCCGACATGAATCTTGGACGCCTGAGCTGAGCCATGGGCCCCGTCCCTGGCATACGTTTCCGTGGACACGACAATCGGTGTGCGGTCCGGGGCGTCTAGAGAGGGCACTGAGAATGCCCCGACGACACAGGGCGGCGCAACAGATGCGCCTGAAGAGGGCGGTGTAATTGAGGTGCAGTATGATCCGATCGAGGGTCTAGAGCCCGAGTTTGATCCGCCGCCAGACGACACCGACACGATGCGTGTCGCTGGCATTTCGGTGGGAAATGTGACAGTATCAGACGTACAGTCACCTGATTCCGTGCAAGGACGGTACCAAGGTCGCACACTGCTGGGAACGTCCGAATGTCGCCATGCGCGCCAGGAGGGTCGCACAAAAGGCGCTGCGCTCCGTGAAGGCCCCAGGAGGAGCTACGCACTCGTACTAGTTGGAAAAGCTGCGCGTGACCAAGACGAAGCGAGTGGTGTCGCCCGCGAAGCCAAGGAAGGTTTCGGGGCGGAGGAATCGCCGCCCGTCGGCGTACACAAGCCACGGAACCTGGCCCAGACTGACTGACCAAGGAAGACGTCGGAAGGGCCTCCACTGGCCCCGATCACGGGTCCCACAGGCGGCCACGAAGGCCACGCCAGTGACCTCGCTGAAGGTGTCCTGTCCGAAGGTGGTGGGCCGACGGATCCAGAGTTGGCCGTCGTCGCCGAGGTGCGAGGCAGCCCGGCAGAGGATCCAGCGCCAACACCGACCACGGACGCGGATCAGGAGCAGTTGAAGAAGCCGGAGGTAGCCCCGGACGATCTGGTGGGGTTCCGGCGGCGTGTTATCACGATGGTGGCACGCTGCACGCTGAAGAGGTCGAAGGCGAGTTGGCAGTGTTACCAGAGGTGGTGGCCACCACGGTCGAAGTGCGGATCGAGGATCTGCAAGTGGGCGATCCTGATGAGAACACTGAGGTAGAGATCCCGCCGGCTACGGGATATCATCTGGGCTCACCGACACCTGCTTATCGGTAAAGGCAATGCACTTCCCCCCACCTCAATGGGCGTAGTGTGTGACGTCGACGTCGGATATGCAACTCCAATTGCGCAGCGCGTACGGAAGGTCGCCCCGCGTTTTCGTAAGAAGGTATCGGATCTGATCAAGGGGTGGTTATCGACGAAGATCATTCGGCACTTGACGTCCCCATGGGCGTTGCCTATTGTGGTGATCATCAAGAAGAATGGCGTAGACATAAGACTGTGTATTGACTACCGTCTGGTCAACGGACTCACCAAGCTGATGATCTACCCGATGCCCCTGATCAATGACTTGCTCGGTCCCCTCAGATCGATCGTCTTCGCCTCAAGTTCACGTCAGCTGATCCGGACATGGAGTAGTTCTGTGAGATCACGTTGCCACTCGGCGACCGTAGCGAAACGTTTTGCATGTCGTAATCCGATCAATGTTCTTTCTTTCTCCACCGACATCATGTATCCGCCCGGATCGTCATCTTTGGGCTCCTATATAACCCGAGCCGAGGCTTCCACAGTGGATCCGACCACTTCTTCCAGATTCGAACTTGCCGGTAACATCTACACGCATCCCACCATCCATCTTTAGGTAGGCAGCCATCCTGCACCATCTCTCTCGCTTCATCCTCTGCGACGACCATCTCATCGAACGGGTGACCTCCTCCTCCTTCTTCTGCGACGACCATCTCATCGAACGGGTGACCTCCTCCTCCTTCTTCTGCGACCTTCTCGCAGAATCTCCTACCAGCTTCGTCACGCTCACAACCGACTTGTGAAATTGGAACCACCTCCATCTCATCTGCAGCCGTCCTGCAGATCTTCAATCATCAATACCCCTCGCAACAACCGACTTGTCGTAGTGGCTTCCACCAGTCATGCTTCTTTGTGGGATTGCATCGCCTGGAAACGGCTCCGCTTCGCCCGATCCTGCAAGAACTCGCGCAGCAGTGCGCCGCAGTTTAGATCCGCTTCATCAACCCATGTAAGTTCGTCATAGCCTTGCCAGTGCACCTCAAACTCACGCAGCATCCGTCTATATCGCGTCCGATGGCCTGTTTTCACGTCCGTGATCTTTACGACTTCATATTCACCTTCTTCTAGCTCTCGATCCCAGCTGTCCTCGGGCAGCAGGGCTTCAGCGAAGTCAAAGCGATCTGCCTCGTCCACTGCCAGGCGTGCCGTCAGTCGATCTGGGAAGATCCTCACAGGTTTCAGCTTGAACACATGCACCACCAGGAACAGGTGGAGTTTGTCCCGGCTGTCTCCAGTCGGACAGCGAAGTGTTCACCATTTCCGCCACGCGGAAGGGACCGTGCCACATGTGGGCCAGCTTCCTCACATATCATTCCTTGACTCGGTCCAGGTATAGCCACACACGGGATCCAGCTTCGATCGAATGTGGATCCACGTCGTCATTGTGCTGGTCAACGCGACCCGCAATAGCCTTCTTCAACCTCTCATTCACATCAGCTCTTGCTTGCCGGTAATAGCGCTGGATCCTGTATCGCCATCGATGTGGATCCCGATCCCGACGCCTAGAACTGCGCAAGGGCAAAGTTGCCTCCAGCGTCGTTCTTGGATCCCATCCATGCGCCAGGTAGAACGGCGTATCGCCTCGGATCCGATCGTGCGCCGTGTTGAGGGCAAATGTCAGACGTTCAGCATATTCATCCCAGTCACGCTGATTCTCGTCGTCGACATGCATCTTGATCGCTCTTGTCACGGTCTGCACCATCCAGTCCGCCGTGCCGTTGGCCTGTGGTCGATAGACCATCGTGGCTCGTTGCCACTGGCCAAGGATCCTATTGAAGGCCTTGAAAAAGTCAGACATGAGCCAGGTTCCCTGTCATGGCGGATCACCTCACTCGCGCCAAAACGCCGGAACACACACTCTTCGTAGGACTCCGCAGTCATCTGAGCCGTTCGAGAAGCACTCGCCTTAGCGATGACGTATCCTGTGAACAGGTCGACCCAGATCAGAAGTTCGGTGTGGCCCTTGTACGACTTGGGCAGCGAGGGGATGTGATGCATGGCCAGTATCTGAAACGGGTAAGTGGCTTGTATGTTGCCTGGCGACTCACCACGGCTGGTGGGTCGCCCCTTGCCCGTCTTACAGTTCACACATTCGCCCACGAATCACTGCACGCTCCGGAATAGCCCGCGCCAGTAAAAGCGATCCCTGATCCGCTGATATGTGTCGCTGATCCCTTGGTGACCATGACGTGGTAGTGATGGAGCAAATCTTCGTGGAGCGTCTCGGGAATAACCAGACGCAACTATCCGCCACTCTCTTCTTCTGCCATCCGGGACGGTGGGCAATAATAGAGCAGGTCCTGCTTGTCCACTTCGTAGTCTGCGGCAAGGTTGCTCTACGCGCGAGCATCGTCCTTCTCCAGATTCTTCACGTCTCCCTGAAGATAATTCTTGAGATCCATTATCCACTTCTCTTCATTCTGGGTCTGCCGGATCCAATCTACGCGTAGCTGGCGTACTGATTCTTCTTGCAACACGATAGGATTTGTCACGTTCCGACGAGATCGGGTTGCCATAGCTATGATGCGAACTGTGGGCTCCTCCGTCGCTGCGGTAAGGATCTCAGGTTGCCGATTCAGCGTCACCAGATCCTCTCGCGCCCTGTCTTCCGTCACCACTACTCCTGCCTCTCGCCGTAGCGCAGCACTTGCCATGCTGCTGGCGCTTGCGTTCCACGTCCGCTTGTCGTGAAGCAGATCGTGTTCCGGCCAGGCTCTCAATCGATGTAGGGCCTTCTGATGTAGCAACGTTAACGCGGTCCTTGCCCTCAATCTCGGCCTTCAGCTGTCGGATCACCAAACTGGAGTCACCGCAGAGCGCCAAACGTCCTCGGTGCAGATCGTCCAGGAGGTCAAAACACAGCAGCAATCCACTGTACTCTGCTTTGTTGACCGTCATGTCTTCAGCCCATACTGACGCCGCCTTGACTACAGTCCACTCCGGCAGTTTCCACACGATCGCGCTGAACGCACCTCCACCTCGTTTAACTCGAGCAGAGCCGTCGAAACTCGCAACCAAAGGTCCTCATCTAACTTCACGATAGGGACCGGGTCCTATATTGCTCGGCGGGGCTCTTTCCGAGGTGCAATCACAATCAGTGCCTGTTCGACGACGGATCGGGGTGTGACACATGCGGCAAGCGATCCTAAGATCTCGTCATCGCCTTTGGTGCACTTCGTGATTTCCAACGGCCAGGGCGACAGCAGCGCGGCCCATTGTCCAAGGCACCCCTGCAATCCAGCAGCCCGGCCAGCGTCGAGTGTCGAGTAAGGACCTTGATAGACCTGCCGACAAGCATCGAATACCCCAGCTCCAACATGCGCAGCAACGCTAGCACCTCCTTTTCCACGACTCCGTAGTTCAACTCGTTCTGCTTCAGCGTTCGGCTCAGGAACAGCACGGGCATGTTGATACCTTCGTGATCCTGAACCAGGGAGGCAGACACCGCCCACTCGCTCGCGTAGACGATTAGCACCGGCTGCTTCTCGTGGTCAAAGTGCCGGAGGATCAGTGTCGTTGCAATCTTGTCCTTCAGCGCAGAAAAGGCTGCCGTAGCTCGGAACCATGTCGGATCGGCCATCTCCGGGTCCTGGTCGGACTCCAATACCGCCACGTTAGACGTATCCGGATCCGTTCCGACCTCACGGACGGCCGTTCCTCTTTCTACGTGCAACTCAGCAAAGTCCACTTCTCGCAGCTCGTAGAGTACCGAGGCATACACGGCCATGTCTTCAACGAAACGACCGTAGCCGTTCAGGCTACCCAGGAAAGATTTCATTGCACGCGGAGACTTCGAGAATGGCAGATCCACCAACGCACTCAGATTCTTCGGGTGAGCTTTCAAACCGTCGATCGATACGCGGTGTCCGAGGTAGGCGACCTTCTTCAGTCCTCAGAAGCTCTTCGGGCGCGAGCTCCAGTTCAGGCGGTAGTGGTTATGCCAAGCGGCCACTCGGGCACAGTCCGCGAGAGCCTCGATTAGATCTTGGGGCGGAGCCCGTCCTCCAGCGATAGCCTCACGGCCAGGGAACCAGGGCGTCTCTTCGGATTGCTGAGGAAAATGCGTTAACATCGGATCCAGCAATATGTCCAGTTCACAACAACCAGTTCGGCGGATCTCCTCGAGCACTTGATCCTCCAAGGCGCGAAACTTCTCAAGAGCATGCGAATTCCGGTTCTTACGCCTCGTGTAAAAGAACGCCAGCCATGGATCCGCAGCCTTCTTGGCCTTGGTGATCGGGAAAGAATGGGTGGCCTTCAATAGGCTTGGCGATGATCCACCTCGAAGGTCCGATAACCGTCGACGATCGCAGCTGCTCGAGGAGACTCGGCCGGGTCGAACGTCAATGGCAGCAGAGACGGCACGGCGAGGGCAGCCCATGCCTCCTCTGCGTATCAAACCATGCTGATCTCTTTAGTGATCAAGCCCGGGACGTAGAGCGAAGGATCCAACCAGCCTGGACGACCGACCCGCTCTGGAAACATCCACTCAGGAGAGAGCAGTCGAGCATTGCCCGAGGAGTGATGGTGTCCACGGTAAGCAGGCTGATCTGTGTAGGCTATCAAGAGATAACCTCGTTTCAGTGACAACCCGCTGCTGATGGAAACCCGGAATGAAGCGCTCCACAGATCCGTAAGGTTAGAAGTCAGTTTCGGCTACCGAGTTGAGAACAGGCTCCCTACTCTCCGGCTCGACTTCGGCGTCTTCCGGAGCAGATTCCTGGCCGATCACGATCGGAACACTTTGGGATCCAGTGGTATCCCGATCGTCCGCAGCGAGGCCCGTCGGCGTGCTTCAGATCGTGAACGAGCGAGGGTCATGTTGAGTTCGTCGTCTTCGGAGTCGTCGAAGATCGCGTCAGAGTCGGCCGGGTCTGAGTCGGATCCAGTGTCACTGGCTTCGGATCAGCCTTGTCGAGGCTCGTAGTCCCCGACATCGGCGTCAGTTGTGGAACCGGACAAAGGATCCGCCGCAGACTCGACGGTTTCACCTTCTTTAGGGATCTCTTGAGTCGATCTAGACGCCTCCGAACTTGGCGTAGTGGAAGGAGAAGAACGAAGCATCTTCCGGGGTGGGGTCGGATCTTGGCTATGAAGAGAAGGCGGTGGGCTGAGAGACCGTTTAACCGACGTCCGATCGCTGCGGGCTACCGAAGTGGAACGTGAGCTGCGAGTGGACGAAGAGCTGCGCATGTCAGCAGACGCGATGGATGCCAAGTGTTTGAGAGCGCTGTCTCTCTCCCCCATGACGAAGTCATGGCCGGCAACTAACTCTTGGTGCTCTCTCTGAAGGGCTCCATGACCGTTTTCGAGGAGATCGAGATCGTCTTGGACCAGCTGATAGGCGCGCTGGATGTCCGAGACCTGCGCGAGGAGGTCGCGCTGGGACCGAAAATGCCGCTGACCCTCCGCGATAGCTTCATCACGATCCAGGATAGCCCGATCGCGCTCGCTGGAGAGCTGGACCACTTGAGCCGTAGCAGAGTCGAGATCCTGGCGAAGGCTCCCACTAGCAGCGAGCTGAGCGTTAACTTGGGACAACAGTTGTTGTGCCCTCTGGAGCTCAAGCGATCTGGATGAACCTGAGAGGCGAACTAGTGCTGCCGATCGACTACAGTGCGTGCGAGATTGGACCCCGAGAATTCTAGCGGATCTGCTCCACCACAACGGTGCGCGTGCCTGGATCTCATGGCGACGCGGGATTTCACCGTGAGTCCCAAGATGACGCGCAAGTGAGCAATGAATCGGGAGATGAAGCGCCGACGGAGACTGGATCACCGACGGCGTCGCTGAACGAGAGATCCGCGGATCGGTCGAGCCCTGGGAGGAGCTCTACCGACGGAAGGGAAGATGGTCTGGCAACGGATCAGGAAGAGAAACCTCACTTTCCTCCCCAGGTCCCTTCGGGGAACCCCGCAGGTCTTGACGCCTCGGAAGGCGCCGAATGCAAATGCACGTTACGCAGTGTGGCGCTGGTTGAGGTTGCTAGAGTTCTGGTTTGCAGGTTTTGCAATATGGCTAGATGGTCCGATCTAAACCAAACGGACCAATGCAGTACACAGCCAGCCCTGCGCCGTTGTGATGTATGTACCCTTCGACTATAAGCAAGGCGTCTGCATTTGCCAAGAAAATGAAATGTGAAGTATCTGTCATTATCCAATTGAAACCATGGCTGGGAAGTCCCGTAAGCTCGTGAAGCTGCCAAACTGCCAAAAATAATCGGTGAAGGCCGCTCCAAAGACTGTCATCCGAGCGGTAGCCGCTCCGGACACACAGCCAAACAACGAGAATGTCATTCGAGCAGCAACAGCCGCTCCTGACACTCAGCCAAACAACGAGAATGACGCGTTGGACCCAGCGACACTGACTCCATACGAGCGAATGAGACAACTGCTCGCTGCAAGGAGTGATCGCACAGACACCGTCGTCATGGACACCGTGGAAGGTATGCGTTGTTCGGCACAATATTATCGACGTAGAGGTCACTGACGACGCTTGTTGCTTATCCTAGGATTGAATGCCCGTCTACAAGAGCAGGAGGAAAGCGGCTCCGGTGTGGTTGCTGGTGTGATTCGAATGAGACTCTTTTGGGTTTCGGATCACACGTACAAGCAGTGGAATCTGGTTCGACTTCATATTTGTGGATGCCAATGCGCCCGAAAGTCTCGAGGATCAACTTAAGGTGAGTTTAAAGATCAAATGTGCTTCGGCCAGACGTCACCACAAAGAGCTGTTGCAGAGTATGGCTCTGCTGAAAGTTACGCTAGAGAGTTGGTTTGCTCGCTGGGCCTAATTCTTCATTCCGAATCGGATAAGTGGAGTGGCAAGCCGTACAGGTACTAGCTACACGCACGTACGTTAAAGCAATCGTTGCAGTTGAAGTTGATTGGTCCAGACATATAGGTTTGATCCCTCTTACTTCAACATATCCAGCGCATCTAAGCTCTAGAACAAAACCATCTACCATAGCTGCCTCTTATTACTAATTCACCTCGGACGTCAACAAGCGTGGCATAGCGTGGCAAAATGGGGGCCAAGCGTCACCGAAAAATCATTCGAGACGGCATCCAAGGTATCACTAACGCTGCTGTACGCCGGCTAGCGCGTCGTGCTGGTGTAATGCGGATCTCCGGGCTCGTGTATTATGAAACGCGAGTAGTGCTTCGCGTGTTCCTTACCAACCTAGTGCGAGAAGCGGTGACGTATACAGAACATGGAAACCGGAAGACCGTCACGCGCATGGACGTCCTGTACGCTCTCAAACACCAGAGAAGAACTCTATACGGCTTCTAGCTGTTCAATCAATCTAGTCCATCGGTGGCGGAACTCTATACGGCTTTTAACTGTTCAATCTAGCCCATCGATTCAGTCCCCCGCGTTCTTACGAACTGTGATTTCCCCCGGGACTACAGTCCCGGGCTAGCAATGATGGCTCTTGGAGTCATTATTGATTTGCGGTACCGGTATACCAGTCCTGTCATATAAAGCTGTCACGGTTCCATTGGGTCAGTGCACAGTAGAGTAAGTCATTCGTGCGATGACGGCGGAGACCCAGCAATATCACTGCCTCCCCAAAAGCATAATTGCTATGTGAGCAACCGTCTCGTGGGTGGAGTTAGATTTCGTGCACGTGTGATATTCGATCACTACTATCCTGTCTCAGCCTTCTCAAAGCCCTAGTTTATGCATAGTAATTCTAACGCCGTGCTTACCCACGGTGAAGCTCTGGATTTCAAAGTCGGAGCACATACAGAAGCATGAAAAGCATGGGCCGGCCCCAACCAAAGCGCGGTGCCGCGCCACAGCACACACAAAAATCCCTTGGACACTACAAGGACAGCGAGCCGGTCCCGGAGGAGATGGTCGAGGTCTACGACAAGATGCTGGTAACGACGATGAAATATCTAAACCCTGATGTGGTAGCTGGTTGACAATCGACAGACAAGCTGAAGCACATGAGCGTAGCGACCACGAACTGCCTCAAGATGCTGCTTCGAGTGTAAGAGTAACAATAGCAGTCGCCATGATCAATATTAACAATTCATCTCCTCGAATTACTAGTAAAACGCGAGCAGTAACCCGTCAACATTGCTAACACCAATACCTTGCATTTCCTATTCTCTCTAGACATTTTACCTTTCCCCTTCTTGTACAGGCATAGATTATACAAAACGAAGCATCAATCTGAAGACCTGCGATCAGGGCGCACATTTTTTTTATTTCATGCACCCGGAAGCTCGAGCTGAAGCTGCCATACGGTCCACCCACGCGATGGCCGAGTTAGAGTGTGCGATGTGACAATTTAACCACCTATTCTGTTTTATAGGCAGGAGCGATTCCCGCAGCCGATTTGTTCCCACCAAACTTAAATTTAGACCGCAGAAATATATTTGAGAAAGGTGGGGCACACCCGCAGCAATTTTGATCAGCATCGGTGCGCGATGATGACCCCAATAACACAATGCTACTTCTCATGTTCGCGCTGTCCGAGGAAGACTAGCGCAAACCCACCCCCCTTGTGCAGATTATTTGGTGGGAATAAACCTGTGAAAACGCGTTGATGATTAAATACGATACTTCCTTTACGCGCTTCAGTGCGCATTCGACACTTCAACGCACTAAACTCAACTGCGCGCTTCCAAGCTTCCAGTACCAACGCCTACCATCATGCCCAGACGACGAGGAAGGGCGATGGCCCCGAGACTACACGACTGACGACGTCAACGTGCACTTGGATCCCATAGAGGCCTACAATCCCGCGGGTTCGAAATAAAGGGCGATCGTGTCGTTCATAACCCAATAAATTGCCTCCCACGCGGCCCCAAAGTATGGTTCTGAATGGAGATCAGCTCTCGTTACGCAGTTCTGTCCACGTTGGTGTTTATGCTTGAGATCTGCACCGCTGTTGGGCGTCTCTCCAGGAATATAATGGACGGTCTATGTATTTTTATGGGCCGAATTTGGGTTTGGTGGGAACAAATCGGCTGCGGGAATCGCTCCATTAAACCTGTTTCACCCACCTTTCTTTAAGGAGCATTCACCAAGTGAATGTTGCAGCTAGCCACCACAAGCGACATTCACTGGTTTTTATCATTGTCAACAGGTTATACGTGATAACAGGTCCAGCCAAACAGTATGTGTACCAAGTTCAAATCACAAATTTACGTTTGTAGCCACAGCCATAAAATATAAGCAGAAAACTATGCTTTGGCAGGATAGGGTTATGCCATTTGCATCTGAGATAACAGGTGCATTAGATTATAAGTTAAATTTGGTATCTAGGATTGAGAAATGAATGGAGTCTTAGTTTGGGTAGCGTATGCGTATAAGAACGTAGAGTAATATTGGGTCGAGCTACTCGCCTGTAGAAACTCTGGATCTAAATCCACAGAACTATTAGTGCCAGTACTATTTGTACCACTGCATGTAACTAGCTCGCTACTACCGATCCGCGGTAAGGTGATTTACGGTCAGCGTTCTCAACGTACACTGCTCCTGGATCGCTGATTTGCATCCTACGGCAAAACCACATGGCCACTTTCACTTTGATACAGGGACGGACACAAGAATCATGGTTCCCCGATTTGTCGCGAACCTGTTCGTTTGAGGTCGTGCTAAGCGTCGCGAACTCGTTTGAAACGCACGAACCTGCTCGTTTCTCCGTTGGTGAAACGCGACATTGGGAAGCTGTGGTTGTGAACACTGCTCCTGAACGAAGCTAAAAAACCTAAACTGGCCAAACTGCTTCGCTGGTTCGGAAGGTTTTTCAAATGATCACGAAAAACGGTCAGTTCAGCTGCTGACGAAAGGGTTTTCACAACCGAGAACCTAATTTGTGGCCTCGGGTTGCTGAAGTTCCAGGTGAGGGGGCGGATCTTTAGTCGAATGGGTGAGCGCATGCCCCGGTCTCGAGTATTTTGGCCGGGTTTGAGTCGTTTTCCTCAACCTGCCATCCCCCCCCGGAGTTGACGGCCCTAACACAGACCTGCGGCTACATCCACGCGCATTGCTCACAGCTCTCAGCGCCCATTTCTCTTTTCCCTCCAGCTTGGAACCCGTGCTTGGAATTTCCTGTAGCTCTTTTGAGTTCTCACTTCGACGCCGTGTCCTGCCTGCGTGTTGGCCATGGATTCACTATGGGCCAAACTCCAGAAGGCTCAAGACGACGGAGATCCTCCCGAGCAACTGGCTGAGCTAGTTCGAGCGATAAAGGAGGGGGAAACTGGTGGCGAGTCCTTCTCATCCGAACAGAGAAAACTACTCGTCGAAGCGGCCACCGCTGCTCTGGAACCTGCCGTGGTAAATTTACTGCGTGCTGAGCGCGTCAGCGAGTTTGCCCCGTCCCTGGTGGCCGCTCGCGCGTGCGATCTGAATGAAGTGGCCCAGGCGCTGGCAGGAAAAGAGCTGCTGGAGCTGCCAGACAGGGCGCGGAAGTCTCTCCAAGCCAAACTGGAGTCTCGCAGCAAGATCCTGGAAAGGACACCCGTATCGCGTGCTAGTACCTGGTTTGACACCTTCTGCAGCCAGTTCCCGACCGAGAGAGACATTCAACACTCGCCTTGGTCCCATTTGGAAACGTTGCTGGGGGGTGATGGTCAAGAAGCGAGCCGAGCGACACCTGCACAGGAACGCGCGGCGTGGGAGGTTTGGAGTGAAGGCCGTGAACTACGTCAAATGGTGCTGCGCTACACGCTTCCACCTGTTGTTGCCGACTTGATTGAGGCTGCTGGGTTCCCGACAGTCACGACTATGACGAAGGATGACATGAACTCCATTATGAAGGACACATTGGGCGCTGATCGGTCCAAGCTGATGCGGATGTGGCGTTGTGAGAGCGCTGCAGGCAAGGAAGCTGAGGCCTCTCGTAAAACCAGAGCGAGCGAACTGAAAAAGAAAACGAAACAAGCGTTTGACCTGGCCGCCACCATGAAAAGCCACATTGACGCCGGCCGAACCAACGCATTAAGCGAGGCCCAGCAACAATTTGAGGAGGTTGGGCTTGAGCTGGGGCTTGGCGAATGGAAGCAAGGGCTGAAGGACCCAAGCGACCCGAATAAAATGTTGGAAAGACTCACGTCGATCAGCAACATTCTGGTTGCTTCCGAACGAGAATCGGTGGCGGGAGAAGCGTACGACTCCGATGAAAAGGTGGTCGGGTATGCTAGTGGAGGTTTGGCGATGTACGGCGTTTCCCTGGGCTTGGAACAGAGCGAGATCGCGAAGAAGCCTGCGAAGCCTCTAATCCGTGCTCCGCAGTACTGTCCCCTCATTAGCCCGGAGGTCGGCTACACCACTAAGGAGGAGATATTCTTCAGCACCGAATCCGCGAACCGATTCCGATCTGCTGTGACTTCATGCGGTGCCAGCATTTCAGCAGCTGTCCAAGCGTCCGGGTGGGGCTTTCATGCAGAGGCTAGTCACAGCTCGTCAAAAAGCTCGACAGAAAAGAACAAGGAACAAGCTGAATTCCAGAGCAACACTGCTATTCACATGGTGTATGCAGTTGTACCAACCAAGGCCTTTCGAATCCCCGAAGAAGACATGGTGTTAACGGTAGAGGCCCGGAATGCTGCCCTTGCTGTCTCGAGCCGAGCTGAAGCACGATGCTTTCTGGAAGACTACGGCTCTCACATTCCGTCAGGAAACCAGCATCTGGGCGGAGTGTTTTGGAAAATCGTTGAAATGAAGGCCGACGAGAAGACAAGCGCGACGACATTAGAGACGGCCATGGCAGCAGAAACGAACAATTCACTCGCCGTGGGGATGAGTGGGTGGGGATCCTTAGCGCCTCTCTCAGGCGGAGCCTCCGCGAGCAAAGGCTCGTTCGACAAAACGGGAACTGCCACGGGGGATACCAAGAGCGCAAGCACCTACAGTCTGACTACCAAGATTGAATGTACTGGTCCTCCGATCACTAGTTACGACATGTTTGTCAAGGTACTGGTCGAGAAGAACCAGTCGTGGCATATCATTGATCGTGGTGGAATAGACGGCCTGGTACCAGTGTGGAATGTACTCGAGAGCTCTGGGGATGGAGATCTTATGGCGACAGGGAATATGTTGCGCGAGGAGTGGATCGAGCTAGCTCGTCGTGCGACCTCGTGCGCACAGATTGTCCATTTAGTGTATCGGGCACGATTGGCCATCCCGGCCTATGCCTCGGAGGGCTCCTCAGTGCTGGAAGGACAGCATGTGAATCCGGACAGTTCTCCTATCGAGGAGGCGAACGTGTTGGCAAGTGTCGATCAGCTTTGTTCTCTTGATGTCCAGAGCATCGATACAAAGTTGTTGCGATATCAGGTGCAACAAGTATTTGCCAAGATTGCACGATTCGATTGCCAGTCAAAGCGATTTATACTGGCAACGTTGTTGAGAGGTGCCAAACTGCCGGGATTTCTCAAAACGATTGCCGGTTTATCCTCGCAGGACAACGTTTAGTCTACGCTCTCCTTTCTCGCTACACGATTCGACAATGTGACTCGAATCGAGCTGGAAAACGCTAAGCCGCCTGTTAAGCTTGGGACAGAAATTCAGAATGTCTTGGAGAATATGCGTGAGGCGGCAGTGTCCGAAGCCATCTGGTACCCACCTGTCATTTCACTTGCAGAGCTGCCCTCCGAGATTCTAGACCTCGCTGAAAGCATTCGACACAATGGCCACAGAGACAGTGACTTGCTGACGAAAAGAGTTGGGTCTCTTCTGTCGACCAACTTGTGGGGAACTCACGAGTCCACTGCTCTTCATAAGGCGTTTGTCGCATTGGCCACTCGGTATCATTGTAACCGCGACGGGTTCAGCTTTACGCTCAAAGAAGATTCGATGGACGCACTTGTCAGAGAAATGAAGGAGCTCTTAACCTCAACTGAGAAGGTGTCATTATCTGCTGGAGGAGACCCTGAACCTGATCTTGAACCTGGTCACCACCGGGGCAGCAAGCGCGATTCTATATTCGACGAGCTCAATACCGTGAGCGATTCTGCAAAGACCTACCGCTACATTCGCGTGGACAGCCAGTTGTCGGACTGTGCGGACGATCTGCAAAAGCGGCTCCTGTACACACTAATGCACCGCTTGGACGTCGGTATCATGTTCTACGGTGTTTCCAGCAAAGATCCCAACGATAGCTCCAATGATGGCGGCAGTGTAAAGCCAATTCGAGGGAGACGGAGGGCCGTGAAAGCTCGATCAACCATGTGCGACTTGTATGCAAAAAGCGCACGAAGCGTACCAAGTGCGTTTGATGCTGCGGTTGATCTGCTATCGTCTCTCGATGCCTCAGCGCAGTCCGATGTCTGCCGGCTTCTCCTAGATCGGCGCCTGCTCGTGCCGTGGTGTACCCCCATCGTGCACAAGGCCGAGTCTGTTTCCCGCAACATTGCAGCACTTGACTTGGTGAATACTACTATCAATCGCGGCAACGAAAGGGTGATACGAAGCAGCCTTGCCACCGATATGACCCATCTCCGCGTTGCGCTGATCACCGAACGCTCAGCGGAAGACAGCGAAGCAAGCCACTGGGTCAAAGGACTGTTCAACGTAGAGTCCCTGCACGTCATGGATCGCAAGCAACAGGCAGCGTCCAAGGCAACGGAGGCTGCCATGGAAATCGGTTGGGGGTTTGTGAAGGTGAACGAGGAAAAAAGTATTCCAGTGGTGCTACTGCATGTGATCGGGCAGTACCGGTGCTTTCAAGCGTTTATCGAGTCCTACTGCGACGGAGCTGTGGCTGGCGTGGGCTCTTCTGGAGACTGCGCCCTTCGGCTATCCCAAGGATGGTTGCTCAAATGGTCCCACGCCAACAGCTCCGAAGAGGAAGCTGTAGCTGAAACAGACGAGGGTGACAAGTTTTATGTGGAGTCGATGAAGTGCAAGTTCACTGTTTCAACTGATTGGATCGCGGATTTTCTGCTGGAGCAATTGGAGAGGGGCTTTGAACCACCACCAGGTCGACTATCCTTGACCTCGGCGGCTACAGGATCGACTGAAATTAGCGTGCCGATATTTCCGCGGGTTGACTGTGGCAATTTGCTCAAGAAAATCGATTTTTCGAGAGTGAGAAGCGAGCTAAACTTGCAGTTGCTTTTCGCGGAAGAATCCAAGGAGCGCATTGTGTGCCAACGGAGCAACGACGCAATGCGAAAATCTTCGTTGCCTCAAAAGATAAAAGAGTTTGAGAAAATGCGAGCCACGCGTGCGCCTACTGTAGCGAAGCACGAGCTGATTGGGCTATTCCTCGCCGTTCTGCGAATCGAGTCAATCTCTGGTCGCGTCTTGGCGGTGCTAGATCTGGAACGATGGCTTACGGAGCAAACTGCTAAACAAGACTCAATTGGCCGTCTATCTTACCGAGCTGCTCGGGACGTATGGAACGCTGAAAAGAATGAAGCAAATCGAGTGGTCCTTGTCAAAAGCCTTGATGACTGGGGTATGCGAACTGTGGGCTTGGAGCACTTGTGGCGAGAGGTGTCACATTTGTTCGTGGCCGACCCAACGAACCGCTCACGGTTGCCCGAGCTTGCAGCGAAGCATTTGCTGGACGGGTTTTCGCTGGAACTCATGGATGGCGATGCTGGCATGATTAACATCAAATGGATCCGCAGCGTGCTGAAAGCGTTGCGTGAAGAGCTCGGCAGCGCAAGACTTCTGGTGCTCTCAGTGATGGGAAAACAGTCATCGGGGAAGACAGCCATGCTGAACTACATGTTTGGGGTGCGGCTGCGTACGAGTGTGTCTCGATGCACGCGTGGAGTGACCCTTCAAGTACTGAAGTGCGAGGGGCGTAGCGCGTATGATTACATTGCGTTGTTGGACACTGAAGGTATTCGTGCGCCGGAATTTGCTGACGCAGAAGATAGTATCTGGCGGGATAACCGCATGGCCACCTTGGCCATTTTGCCCGCCGACGCAACGCTTGTACTGATTCAGAGCGAAGACGCCATTACGATCAAAGAAATTCTTCCGATTGTGCTGCTGGCGTATTGGGATACGCAGATTGCTCACGAGAATGGAGGCCAGATCCCTTCCAAGCTTCTTTTCGTGTTCAACCGCATCGACATGTCGGAGGCCTCGAAGCTCGACAGTGTTGTCGACACGCTCATGCAGCAGCTCAGTAGCAGCTCTGAGAAAGCCACAGTAATTGAGAGGGGTGACCACGTGAAGTACGACGAAGACCAGTCGAAGAAGTCACGTGGAAGTTCCACCGCTGCCAGCGAGGCAACGTTCAATCTGAGTGTGGACATGAAGGAGCGAGTGTGCATTCTGGGATTCATCAAGAAAGCACTCTTCCCACCGCATGATACTCTTGACCCTAGCTATGGAAAAGGACTCGTGACTCTACGCGAGCAGGCGCACAAGGCTGTAACACAAGGGGATGGTTGGAAGGGTCGTACTGTGCGAGAGTTGGATGAATTCATTGGACGTGTGTGGGAGAGTTTGGAGCGCTCGAACTTTAATTTGAACTTCAAGGCCATGTACGACCGTATCAACTACGATATTCTCAACGAGCGGATGAACGAGTGCGCGTTCAAGTTGACGGCAGCCTACTGTGAGGCTTTTGAGACCATTTCGAACAACATCACAGCTAACTTTGAGAAGGAGAAAGACAAACAAGTTAGCATGAGTGAAAAGTCAAGCGAGTTTTGCAGCAGTCTAGCAAGTGCGACGCTTGCACGTGAGCAAGAGCTCGAGATGGAAGTCAAGAATATTCTCAGCGATACACGCTTCGGCAATTGGGCGACAGACCAGCGCAGCAGATGGAATTACACCAAGGCGGACCAAAAGGCCTATTGGGATCGACTCGTGCGCGATAAGGTTGACAACGTCTTTCAGTACAATGTCTATGTTGACAAGTACAAGAAGAAACTTCGCAGTGAAGCCAATGACCTCTCTCGGGACCAAAACTGGATGGACATGTCTGATGATGACAAGACTCAGAAGTTTGATGAGATTTTCAATCGAATTGTTCGGCTCGCTCAAGCTGAGCACCCTCCTGCCTACCACGATGTTTGTAAGAAGGTGGATCAAGTCTTCTTACGATCGAATTTGACGTCGTCTGTGGTTACTGATCCACCAAAAAAAAAACAGGAACCCGGTTGGTGGGAAAAATGGGCACCACCATTTACTCGAATGGCTACCCCAACAACCTCGGCCGCAGTGATTAACACTGTTGACAAAAGCATTAACGATGCTTTGCTTGATGTCAAGCGGTACGACGATGAGACTGTGACGAAGTGCATTAAACTGACTAATGCTGCGTTCGACTATAGTCGTAGTGGGAGCGTTTCTGTGGAGTTCAAACGCGAGGTATTTCTCCATGTCAAGAAGCTATTGCAAAACAGGCTACGAAAGATTCAATTAGATTGGGATAAAGACAACAGCGTCTCGTCTCGCTTTGAGGCATCACGCACCGAGATGAAGCAGTATTTCGAGCTGGTGGGAAAAGGTTTCCACGGCGCGAAGTTGCTACGAGTCACTATGCGCAATTGGCTCCAAACGAACTTGCAGCAGGCATTTGAAGAGGAGCTCGCTATGCTTATGTTCCTTGCATTGAAAGACAAGAATTGGGTCTCAAGTGGTGAAATTATGCAAGCACTTCTGGACAAAGACCTTGTGAGACTCCTGAAGCAACGACAGGTGCGCAGTGCAATTATCAAGATTCGCAGGCCTAGACAGCACATGGATGAAATCATCTCAGCCTTGGTGCAGACGAGAGTGCAAAACGTTGTGAAAGTGCTCCACCTCGAGTTTCTAAACAAAATTCAGACCTGTCTTACGACAGCGGCTGAAAATGCCGATACCGCTGCTCTAGACCGTTCACGCCGGTTTTTGGAGAGCCTTCGCGATGAGTTACCTACTGTTCTCAAGCACTCTGCTGCTGCATTGCTACAGTCAAAGATGCCAGATGCCAAGGCAGCCATGTTCTACTGCGACGACCAGCCGGATGTGTTTAAGTCAAACGACAAGGACTACGTATGCCTCCCGATGCTGGAAGTGCTCCAGGGAGCCGAGCAAAGCGCGAACATTGATGTTAGCAAGCGCGTAATCCAGCTTTTTCACAAGTTGTCGTATGGAGCAGACAAGGGTGTGCGGCCACGCTGCGGGGAGCCGTGCCCTCACTGTTCCTGCCCATGCACGCGCACACGAGGTCACAGCTCTAGTGCTGACCTCAACGACAACCGACATGATACGCACCATCAACCCGTTGGACTCGCTGGAGGACGGATGATCAATAGCCATGAGCTTGTGGCTCAAACATGTTGTAACCAGGATCTCATATTTCAGCACAACGACAAATGGTACCCGTACACGGAGTTCGGAGTGGTGTTTACGGATTGGTGCCAGCCGACGGAGACGTTCCCGTTACCGCTACGCGAGTACATCTTTTACAACTTCCAGGACGAGTTAGTTGCCTGCACCACGAACACAAAGCCATGTCCCAGCATCCCGGCCAGCTTCAACCGGCCTATCAGTGAGATCGAAGACAGCATTGACCAGCTATGTGAGAGAGGAGCTTAAGAAGGGTTAAAGCCAAGTGCACATACGCTCAAATAGAAGACCACTTACCAACAACAAGAGGCTGAGGTGGGTCTTTCCGGCGCTGGCCGAATGAAACGTCACCAGTTGATGACCGAAGAGTGCCATACATACGTGCATTGGGACTTCGTGTTCGCTCTGTGAAGAAAATAGAAGCGATGATAGCGAAGTGTGAAGTCGCAGCAGAGCATACTCATGCATGTTCCTCAAAACGTTGCACCTTCCCACCGGCATCGCTCTTTCAGGTACTATCACGCGGTTGGCAACGTTTGCACACAACGAAAAAGATGCTGGAGCGAGTTTCGACAACTTTTGAGGTAACAGTACTATTTGGCGATGGTTTACTTGTCCATGCTCTGATTCTTGCATTCATTGCGGTGTGCAACTACAAAAAAAAAGGTTTTGCAGCGTCTTAGACTCCTTCCTTGATCAATCCCTCAGAATGTGAAGCTTCCTTTGTCTGCTCTGGTTGTGAACTGCAATTTTGGTGCGCATCCTCACGTTACAGGGAGTCCATCCGAGAATCGTGGCGAGATCCTTGTACCAGCGTGTGATCTCGTCCACCCACAGGAGCATTGCATTCCGGGCAGCGCGTTTCTTCCATTGCCATTCCACACTCACCGATCGTGTACGAATGGCCATTCTCGCAACGGTACCAGTGGCCAGATCCGCGAAGTTCCGTCTGCATAGCAGTTTTGATCGCTCTCATTTCCTCAAGTGACACCTTCTGATAAAATGTAGCGTTCCTGGCACGTTGGACAACGTTCGCCAACTTCTGTCGAAGGGCTTGGAGATCCTGGTCATACTTGGCCAGAAAGGATGCAGCACTCGTCTCCAAGCTGTCCATCACACTGCACGCTTCAGAGGCCAAGTGCTCCACTGCTTTCTCACGCACCTCACGCTCCTTCTCCGATTTCACCGACTCACTTAGTTCTCCTTCCGCGTTTGCGAGTAGTATCTGCACCAACACCAGCCGAGTTTCACATGCTTGCAGTGCAAATGACCCTTTCTCAAACTCGTCGAGGGCTTGTCGTGCATATTGCGCCGCCTTGGTCTTCAATGCACCAGTACCTAACTGCGAGAGCTGCGCAGAGAGAAGGTAGAAGTAGCCGAGGTATGGAAACTTCGAGTTGGGTACGGGGAGAGTGCTCGGATCAATGGTCACATCGCCACCGCCTTGGCCACCTTTCGCCTTGGTCAGCAGCGCCACGCAAGCCTCAAATGCTTTTTGGCACGGCGGTCTTGTCACTGTTGCCCCAAATGTACGAAGGTCGTGCCGCAGAGTTTTGTCGCGACTGAGGTCGCCAGTCTCAGCCACCGCGTTTGCTCGCTCTTGCAGTGTCTTGAGTTGGCGGTGAGAGTGCGAGATAAAATTCTTCTCGGCGGCGTCAATTGCCGCTCGTTTCGTCACACGTCCATACCGACGGAGGCCGCGGATCGGCTTCTTGCAGTTCGGGCACTGAGGTGTGTCGATATAACCCCCAGACAGAGCCCCGCGCGGGTTTCCATTGCTATCGTAGTACGTGCTCATTTGAAGCGTGCCATCCAGTGTTGCCATCGTATAAACCACTGAGCAACATGGAAGCACCAGAACGGGATCCTCCGACGGATCAATCTCGCCATACGTCTGGAAAAGAATCACATCAGCGATGCGTTGTTTCACACCATCGTCACCACACACATGACAGAGCTTTGCCGAAGGACAGTCTTCCCCACAGACACTCGGGCATTGATGCCCACAAGTGAGCGACTTTGTACATCGACGGTCGCACAAACGTCGGTTGCAGGGGGCACCACAAGGTAGAGGACAATCGCCACTGTGCTCACAGCTCCAGCTACACGATTCAGTACACGCAGTGCAAGGATCGCTGCACGGATGATTGCAAGATCCATGCTCACAACTGAACACGTCGCAGATACGCTGGCAGGGAGGGCATGGGGATTTTCCATGGCAAAATCCGCGACACCGGTGACAGCATGGGAGCAACCGCTCACACTCCTTTTGGCACGCACCGTGTTCGGTGGGATTGATCGGAAAGTCCGGTTCTGGTTCTCCCTCGCGAGCCTTGAGGGTGTTTTCGATGCATTCACTGCATTCACGAGCGCAAGGATGGCCACAACGAAGTACGGTACCGCACTTTCGAGTGCACTTGACCTTCACGGTGCTGCAAGTGACACGCTGCACGTGCCCGCATGCAGGAACGAGTTTATCTACCGGCGCTTTACACTTCACCTTTGGCGGCGTCTTGGCCTCGAAGCACCGCGCATTGTTGTAGATATGGCCACAAGGCAGAACAATCGAACCAACTTGTACGTCGCACCGGCCACACGCATCGCCGCAAACACCAGGACATACATGTCCGCATCCCTCCTGCAGTCGGGGACATGGCTGTGTACAGTAAACAGCTTTGTGAGACGGTTGGTCCGCGTGACATAACTTTGGACACGCATGTCCACAACGAGGTAGCCGTCTTCCACACGGGCGTAGGCAGCCTCCATCAGGTGCTAGCAATGCAAATGAAGTAGGATTCGTCGCGACACGCTGGTAATCTGGGTGTTGTTGGCAGTGCAGGGGTAGTCCATCGCCATAGCAACCGTCACGCTGCAGTTGGTCGAGCACTTGCTGCCAATGTGGAGATTTCGCACGTAACAACTCGCCATGACCCACAAGAACCAGCCCGTGTTTCGCTCGGGACAAAAGTACGTTGATCCGATTGGGCGTTTTCAGAAACCCAATCGTTCCGCGGCCGTGGACGTTCGAGCTGCTACGAACCAGACTCGCCAGTATAACCGTCGCTTCTTCACCTTGGAAGTTGTCAATAGTAGCAGCACGGATCGCACCTGACAACTCTTTCTTTGTCGCCCCTAACGCAGCAGGGCTATCGTGCCGAATCTCCTCCGCCATGTCACCGTCTTCTTCATCGTCAGCGTCAAACGTGCGCTGAATTTCCTCCAAGTCGAGTTCATTCAACTCCAGAACAAACTGCCCCCGAAGTGCCGACCGAAGCTTCATTAGCTGACCGACGTAAGGCGTGAGGATGGCAATATCGCTGGTATGGTAGCCTTGCTGCAAAAGATACCTGAGAGTCGCAACGAGGTACGCCACCTCGAATTCATTGGAGTGGGAGCGAGCTGATGCACCGAGGACCGCAGACGAACCGTCTTCGGGGTGAGTGTGGTTCACGAAAAACACGTTCTTATCCACACCGAGCATAGGTGGGTAGTCCAGCGTCTCGCGTGCATCTCGGACTTCGGGGTAGAACAGCATGCGTATCAGCTGAGAAATTTGTGGGCGCATGCGGTGTTGCTCCGTCAACATCCAGAAAGGTAAGCCTGACGCTGGGGCTACCAAGCGCTCAAACAGCGATACGTCGAGTGCAAACCGCTTGCCAATGGAACTTTCAACGCTCAGATTGTAGTCCGCAATGTGCGGGCGTAGTTGCTTGTGATCGCCAATAAGCACAAGCTGCTGGCAGGCGGGAGACAGACACGCCATGAGTTGCGCCTCGAGGACTTCTCCTGCTTCTTCGCAAATCACCACGGGAGGCGCCACCGCCGCGATCTTCTGCTGGTTTTTCGCGACACCGGTCGTCGTCATCCCAATAATCTGCACACTTGTGAGCACTTCCACAGCTGCTTGCTCTCTTACTGTCTCAATCTTCTTCATCGTCTCCCAGTAAGCCTTCTGAGCTCTTAAAATTTGTTCGACACGTCCAGTTCGCAAGACTCCAACCCATTCTCCTAGTGCACCACGACGTTTTGCAAGACTCCAGGTCCACACGTTTGCATCTCGTGTCCAATCATTGACACCCCGAGGCTGTGAGCCTCGATGCTGGGAAACATCAAAATCTCTACCCTGGGTCCAATAGTCCAGAATATCAGCGCATCCAGCAATTTCCCAGCCATCCCTGTACAGCTCGGCGCTGCGCTCAGCAAAGTAATCATATGCGTCGGGATAATTGGTCTCAAGGAACCATTTCAGCGATTTCCACGTGGGGCGACGTGTCTCCGAATCCAGCTCTTGCAGCGCTAAAGCAATAGAATCTGCGTTGTCGTCAAGCTTCTGGTACAGCAGCTTCAACTCATAGCGCTGGAATGTCTTGGGCAGATTGTTTAGATTGTACTTCTCCAGTCGTGGTTCCTTGCACTGTCCTCCAACACGCACGAGACTCGTTATGCCGATATCAAGAAGATGGCACAAGAACTGGTCCAGCGCGTGATTTGTGTAGCACACAATCAGCACGGGCGAAACTTTCGCCTCCACTATAATCCGCGTGAGCATCGATCCAATGAACGATTTGCCACTGCCAGGCAGGCCTTGAATGCACGCGACGCGGCTACTCAGTGCCTCTACTAATGCCTTCGCCTGGTCTCGTTCCAGCGTAGAGTAGCGCACCAATGCAGCTTCACATGCCTCGCGAGAGTTTTGTTGGAGCGGATTTAGGCGTAGTGACCTCGGACCTCCAATGACTTTTCCAGGATAAGTGTGTATCACCGAGCTGAGATCAAAAGTAAATCCATTCGTTAGGCAGTACATGGGAGACTCCATCCGCGTTTCCCCCTCTTCTGGTGGGGTCTCTGGAGCGAGATACTCCAGAAACGGCAGTGCAGCCGGCTCAAGAGCCTGCAGCGCACGGAGAACTGGCTCATAAGCGACGAAGAAAACCTTGTTGAACTCCAGCAATAACATGCGTGGGTCATTCTGCTGCTGATTTCCTCCCATAGACGCCGAATGCTGCCATTTTTCGAGTGTCGCGAAGTCTTGGGTTTCGAATGGCTGCAGTGTTACCTCCACAACATCCTTCACGAGGTGCTCCAGATTACGCTCCACAATGTGGCAAAACACCACTTGCAATGCACCATCGACGTATGTGACTAGCGCAACCATCCCGTTAAACGGCAGTCGACCTGTCTTCTCCCATAGCTCTCTTCGGCTTTTGCCATCATCCTTCTTTGTCTTCTTCGAAGGCTTGCTCCTCCCTGTCATCTCTGTTGCGGAAGGTTGCGGAAAGCGTACGTCGATGCAAAGCCCATGGCGCTCGAAGCGGCGACTTCTATCTCGTTCACCTCGGCTATCCGTGTGCCTCAGCGGCATGGCAGCCTCCGTAACGGGGTAAATGTTGTAATCCACATCGGCATCTCTCAGACGACCAGCAGCGAGATTGCCCCTGCTGTCGGCTAGCCGTTGTTCAAGATCCTGCAGGCAAGAGCGAATGGTCCCGCACAAATCTTCTCGATACAGTCGAAAGTGCGTATCGACCAAGCGTTCTGGTCCAGGTGGTAACCAATGGGCATTTTCGTGAAATGGAAAGTTCCCGGGTAGCAACGGCGGCTCGCGTGACAAGCACTCCTCAGTCGTAGGTAGCAGTTGGATATCGCGGATATCGCGTCGATCATTGTCATGGCGCGGTCCCACACTGCCGTCTGCCAACACCGCTTCGCCAGGGACACCGACTTCGACGACGTCCCAAGGCTCCGGCCCTTCCCAATCTCGGTGCGGAGCTTCCCTTCTCAGCGCAGCGCTAATTTCCATGCCGCGCTCACCACGCCGGATCATCTTGTGAAGGCGCGTGACTTCTTCTCTCATGGTCTTGAAGCACAGCGCCGAGTCAAGCGAGGAATCGCTCGCTCGACTAGTCTCAATCCACTCGGCAGTCAACGTGTCGACGTAATTCACAGTCTCCTGAAAGGCATCTTCGTAGATAAAGTCCCTGAACTTGCTGCCCAGCAAGTACAATAGCCGGATAAAAGGCAGGCACACCTGGGTGAAGCACATCGGAGCGTATCTCCGACCCTCCGTGTCACGCAGAAAGCTCGAGTGTGACAACACGCGGTCTTCCACGCTGTGTCGCTCCACCAGCTGCTCCAAGTGCTCCAAATACAACCGAAAGAGCTGCACGTGCGCCGTGCGCAAGTACGCGTACACGTAGTTGGCTTCATCCATGTGCTGGCTGACCATCTCCATGCGCCGCATCGTCAGCAGCGTCACGAACGGCACCAATCCTCTCTGGAACGACACCGCATCGCGTCGTCTGCCAGCATCGTTGCAGTACGTGAGATCCAACAACTCCTGAATCACCAGAACCCCGCGTCCCTCGGTCCTCCCCAGCTCTCGCACGAATTGAGACGCCATGCTGTCCTTCGTGAGCGCGTGGAGCCCGGCGTTGATGAAGTTGAGCGCCTGCGTGTGGCTGTTCACGCGCCACACATTCCCAGGGTCCGGGGGCATCAGAAACCCCTTCCAGAGCACCTCCAAGCGGTCCCTCCCCGGCCAGAAGCACACCAGAGCGTCCGAGTGGCCTGAAAAGAGCGTGCCCGACGTTAACTTGTCCGCCAATTGAGTCTGCAACTTCTCAAGCGAGAACGGCGCAGACTCGGTGGGGTCGTTCACGCCACTCCTCGGTCCACAATGATTTTCTCTTGGGTGTTGAGCAGCAGTTGCTCTCGGGGCGACGCCGTTGTTGCTGCCTGCTGTGGCATGGGCGAACTTGCACGCGTCTCCGAAGCGGCATTTGCCAGTGCGCTGGAAGTTGAAACAGAGTTTCGGCGGCATCGCTCCGCCAGGTAGACAGTAGTTACTAGATACGCGTGCGTCTTGGTGACTTGCTTCGGGGTCTGAAAATGGTGGAATGGAGCTGAGTCTTCCTCCCTTCGCGGATCCTTCGATCGTATTGTTCACCGCAGACGTGCCAGTGAGTGGATACATTGTGTGCTTCATGCGCTTCACGTAGTTTTGGTCACACCTTTGCTGCGATGGGTTGTCCTCGATCAGCTTTGTTACCAGTGTCCTGACAGCACCGACCGCCACCGACGATGGTGTCGATTCCAGCGTTGGCATACATGAATGCCGTTGTGGAAAGTCTGCTCGCTTTGACTTGCACTGTTTGGTTGAAGATCAGATCTCTATTCCCTTTCTCTTCTTCCAGAAGCTGAGCCCAAGGTCCTCTGCAAGCCACAACACACACCTTGCTGAAGACCCCACTGCGAGCCGAGGGTTGTCAGTCCAATGAAGCATGCGGAGCATTTAAACGAATTTCATTGACATCAACTCGATAAGGGTGAAACTCGTGCTACACGAACACACGATTGGATACGTTGTGCTGCTAACAATTCCCGTAAATGTGATGTCTCGACAGGAACGCATTTTTCTCCTAAATGACTTGCTGTCCAAAAAATGCTGTGAACTCAACCGAGCCGCTACGAGAGCGACGGGTTCTTCTGTCATTAGTTGCTTTTACTCGTTGGCTTCTTTATCAAACACGCAAGGGTACCGGTCGTTGGTTCCTAGCTCTGCTACGCTCCATTTCTGCGCTTAGGAGCAGCTTGCCGCCAACAGCGCCACGTGCGCCTTGACCACCTTGGCCGTCTGCTCCACAGCCAACCGAGACTCAGCAGCAGCGATCCAGTCCTGTGAAACCTGCGCGGGGAGGCCAGTCAACGCCTTCATCTCCTCGATAGCCTTCTCGATGTCACCCGCCTTCAGAGCGAACTCGGCGCGGGACAGCACAGCGTCCGGATCCGTGCCTTCGACCGGGCCTCCAGGCGGAATCATCAGCATCGACAACGCCGTGCCGAACGCCTGGCCGATGATGCCGCTGTTCTCCGACACCAGAGCGGCGCGGTGACCGACAGACTTAACCACCTTGAAGCGCTCCTGAAGCTGGCCCACCGACGGCGCACCCTGCTCAACCACTACCTGCGGCAGCGACTTGACGGCCGCTTCGATGAACGGATCGTTTCTCGCCGCCTCTCGCAGAGCACGGATCTCGCTGCGCAGCGGAGCCGCGGCCTCGACGCGGTCCGACAGTGCCAGCGCCGCCATGGAGGCCTTGTGCACGCGGTGGCTGAAAGCCTCGTAGGTAGACGAGCTGTCCAAAACAGTGCCAAGTGCTCGCAGCTCGGCGCGGTAGCCCTCCAACTCCTGCACCCGCTTCTCACGCTCGTCCGCCAGCGTCTTTTGCATCTTCTCCGTCGCCTCTTCAAGGTGCTGGTCGTAGCGCTCCTCGACCGCCTTGCTCTCGCGGGCGAAAGTACGCTGCAGCTCCGAGAGCAAGCTCGCACGCTGCTGGTTTACATTACGCGCCAGGTCATCGGCGTACTGCTTCTTCAGAACATCCAACTCCTCGCGGGACTGGCGAGAGAGGAGCTCCTGCTGCAGACGCAGCTCACGGGCGAGCAGCTCCTTGTGCAGATCATCCTGGCGGCGCAGCACCTCGGAGCTCTTCTTCTGGGCGTCCTCCTCCATGTGGCGGAGCGACTCCAGCAGACGAACAGCCTCCCACTTCGAGCGGTGCTTCATCTCTGTCGCCAGCTGCGCCACGCGGATCGCGAGCGCATTCGCATCGAGCTCCTGGAATAGTTAACAACGATAATGTCAGTTATTAAGCTAGTCGTAGCGCACCGAGTGTTCTTGAGCACATACGCTGAGGCCTGACAGGTATTGCTTGTCCATCTCCGCAGCTGCCGCGTCTGACTCGGCCTTCAGCGAGCTGAGCAGGTCGTTCTACCAAATAAAGCACAAATTCGTCAGCATCCCACGACGACACGACCCCACTGCTACATCACACAACGCACCGTGGTGGCCTGGATCTGCTTGTCCATCTGACGGCTGAGGTGCTCCGGGCTGGCCTCGTCGGCCAGCTTGGCGATCCCCTCACGGGCCTTGGCCGTCACTGCGTCCACCTTCTTCTCCACAGCAGTAGCAGCGCCGGCCGCCGCCGCCGCCACCTTCTTAACCTCCTTCTTCACGCCCTCCTCCACCTTGTGCACCTTGTCCTCGACCTCCTTCTTGATCTCGGCGACCTTCTTCTCGGCCTTCTCAACCTTCTTCTCCGCCTTCTTGTCCGCTTTCTTCTCCAGCTTCTTCTCGGCCTTCTCCAGTTTCTGCTCGGCCTTCTCCAGTTTCTGCTCGGCCTTCTCCAACTTCTTCTCCAGATTCTCAGCCTTCTCAGGCTTCTCGATTTTCTTGTCCGTCTTCTCCTTCTTCTTGTCCGTCTTCTCCTTTTTCTCCTTCTTCCCCTCGCTCTTCTTCTCGGCCTTCTCCACCTTCTTCTTGGCCTCCGCCGCCTCCTTCTTCACCCCCTGCTGCCCCTCGCTGATGGCAGCGCTGAAGTCCTCGGGCGAGCGCTTCGCAGGGGCCACGGGCGCCTCAGCCGCGTCCTTGCCCAGCACCAGCTCGCGGAACTTGACCCAGCGCGCGTCGTCCTGGAGCGCGGCCGGGTTCCACGCCGGGTTCTTCTTTACGTACACGGCCGTGGCCGCGGGCGTGGACAGCAGCCCGAGCAGCAGCAGCTTGGGCAGCGACGAGCCCGTGCTCGAGTCCGCGGCGGCCGCCCTGGGCGCGGGCGGCGGCGTCCCGGGCTTGCCGCTGCTCAGCGGCTTGGCGGCTGAAGCGGGTGGCGCCGTCTTGGGCGCGGCCGGGGCCTTGGGCGGCACGCTGAACGCGCGCCGGCACTGGCCGGCGGCCGCGCGGGTCCGCGAGACTTGGCGCAGCATGTTCCGTGTTAGATTTCACGTCGGGCTCAACGAGCGGCCAAGAAGGGGGACTCTCGAACAGAATTTCCAGGTTCCTGTTGAACAGCTTCCTCCTCTCATCTAGCTTAGCTAAAAAAACACAGTTTTTTCGGACCAACGCAATCGAAAATGCTGCTGTCGCTCGACAAGGGCGCGCTGCATCGCGTGGCGGCGGACCGCAACGTCCGCTCGATCCTCTTCCACCTCGCGCCTGCGACGGCGAAGAGGGCGTTCCAGCGAGAACCGGACGTGGAAAATGTAGGCGGCGGTGGTGGTGCTAGGTGCAGTACCTTGATGGTGAGCATTGACACAGTTGTCTGATTCGGCGCTTTGCAGGCGGTTCGCGCGCTGAAGACGTAAGCGATGCGGGTTTGCGATCGAGGGCGAGCAACGATTTGGGGCTAATCATCATGCCGAATTGATGCAGACACGGCTACCGCCTGGGGTTCATTGGAGACGCGAGTACGAACGACTCCAGCGTGCTGGGCGATTTCCACGTCGTTCAGGGCGACAAGAAGGTGCGTACTTTTGCTGCTGTGTTGTGTGTCTTCCCTGCATGGTCACAGCGAATGCTGCGACAGAACGGGGCGTCCGTGTACGAGGCTGCTTCCACGGGGTTAAAGGTGCCGCTGGACAGGACGCTGCTTGTGACAGAGGCGACGCTGTCGGAAGACTCGATCAACGGCGCGATTTCCGTAGCGCTGCCGTCGCAGTCGGGGGATACCGATTCGTCGCAGCCACTTCTCGCTCAGTTTGCAAAAGGTACAGTGACTGGGCTTGGGCCGCTGTGTATTCGGCAAGTGTTCTTGCTCATATGCGCACTTCGACGTTGCTGATGTTGTCGCCGAAAGACCTGCTGAACTTCGACCAGTGCCTCGATCCCACTGGCCGGTGCTTTGGCCCTTTCCGCGTGCCATTCTCTCAAGTGTTCTACGAGTCTGCGCTCTCCTTTGCGCTGGTGAACCTTAAGCCGATTGTGCCAGGTCTCCGCTCCGACTGAATGGTACGGATTAACTGCTTTCGTGCTAATCTAGCTCGCGGCGCGAAATGCTGTAGGTCACGTGCTTGTCCTGCCAAAGCGGCCGGTTGCTCGATTCGAGATGCTGGACATGGACGAAGTGAGCGACCTGTGGACCGCGGCTCAAGTACGTTCGTTCTGTGTTGGCGCTTAACTGTCCAGGTTGCAGCAAGCGCCAATACTAGTTGCTTGGTTGCGCTTTCACTTCTGTAGCTGGTGGGCAAGCAAATCGAGCGGCACTACGGCGCGTCGTCACTCACGTTTGCGATCCAGGTACTGCGCCCTTGTTGGGGGGGGGGGGGGGGGGGGGGGGGGGGGGGGGGGGGGGGGGGGGGAGGGGGGGGGGGGGGGGGGGGGGG